>OMKZ01033779.1:0-10261 GCA_900302535.1 Neoniphon sammara | reverse complement strand
CTGGTCATGAACTCTTGGTCATGACCGAAAGAACGAGGTCCCGGATACAGGCGGCTGAAATGAGTTTCCTCCGCAGGGTGGCAGGGCGCTCCCTTAGAGATAAGGTGAGGAGCTCTGTCACCCGGGAGGAGCTCAGAGTAGAGCCGCTGCTCCTCCACATCGAGAGGAGTCAGCTGAGGTGGCTCGGGCATCTGTATCGGATGCCCCCTGGACGCCTCCCTAGGGAGGTGTTCCAGGCATGTCCCACCGGGAGGAGGCCCCGAGGAAGACCCAGGACACACTGGAGTGACTATGTCGCTCGGCTGGCCTGGGAACGCCTTGGGGTCCCCCCGGAAGAGCTGGAGGAAGTGTCCAGGGAGAGGGAAGTTTGGGCGTCCCTGCTCAGGCTGCTGCCCCTGCGACCCGGCCCCGGATGAGCGGTGGATGATGGATGGATGGATGGATGGAGGTCTGTAGCGTACTTAACTTGAAAAGCCTATCTCTGCTTTTTTTTCTGGTATTGTATTAAGTCATAGTTTATGTCAATTTACTGGATGGGCACTGGTCCATATAAGTCAGTCAGTCAGTCTCTCTCTCTCTCTCTCTCTCTCTCTCTCTCTCTAAGACACACAACCGAGAGTATGGTGTGTTAGTGGCCTGTTACCTCAGTGTACATATTTGTGGACACAGCAACCCAATGCTGAAAAAAAGTACTCACAAGGACAGATATTAACACATTTTACTCGGATTATATAGGAACTTCATCATGCGTCACTATGGAGTCATGCGTCACTATGGAAACATCAGTGTTCAATTCCATTACTTTCATTTTTAATTTTATGAAACACTGACTTGTAGAGTGGCTTTCATGTCGTTTATTTATTTATTTATTTATTTATTTATTTATTAGGAATGAAATACATTTAACTGTTAATTTATAAGAGGCTAATCCAGAGACATTTCTGGGGACAGTGCCAGCTGGGGACTGTCCCCAGAAATCGGGGACGTCTGGTCACCCTAAGTTAAATAGCTCTACCTTCCGTCAGCAATCACTGATACAGACTGTTTGATCCCTAACCTGCATCTGCCAGTGCCCCCGCCCTGCTGTAAACAGAAAGTAAAAATTTCTGGTATCCTGTTCCCACTTTATCCAATCAGGAAAGAGAACTCCACAACTTGGCGGTCCTCGCATTCATCATCAGGAAGCAGAATTTCAGTATAACTGACCGTGGTGGAGAAGCTAAGGATTCCAGTGCTTCCATGAACACAAACAAATATACTAAGCGAATTAAGATGGCAAATTCAGACGGCTGAAGAAAAGTAATACTGTACCCCTAACGGACACACATTCTCTCTCCCTCTCTCTCTCTCTCTCTCTCTCTCTCTCTCCGCTGCGTGTTCATGTGATGACATGGGGAGGAGGTCAGGGAGTGCTAAATGTAAGAGCAGACAGGAAGTTAGCCAAAATGCCAATATCGCTTACTTACACAGCACCATCAGCTTAATTTGATATTATCTCAGCTCACTGACTCTGTAGTTAATCAGCTGCCATAATCTCTTCTATTGTCACAGATCAGGAAGGACTCAAAAGCAGACTCAGGCACGGGTTTGGATGAGTAAAGCCAAAAACGTTACTGACTGAAGCAGACACTGCAAAATCAAAAACAGTCCACGTGTCAGTAACAGAGGTCAGTTCAGTCAGGCAAAGGTACAAAAACGAGAGGCTAGAAACAAAGTCAAACTTACAGGCACAGGTCATTACCAGAACAGACAGGAGATGATCTGGTAGAGAAGTGAGTGAACTGAATGTATATACTAAAGACTCAGAGTAAGGACTAAGAGACTGAAAAGTAAGAGTAAGAGTGAGCAAGATGGGAAGCAGAGCAGAGACATGATAGGCTAATAGGCTGATGAGCAAGGTGGGCAGAGTAGTTGCCAAGGCAGGACACACAGGTGGACAACTGGCTTAGGAGAGCAGGTGGGCAGCTGGCAAAGGCAGGAGGCAGACAGGTGGGTGATAGGCGGTCAAGACAGGTGAGCAGGTGAGCAGAACACAGGACCTGGAGAGAGATAATATATGCTAATATATTACCTTATATTGTTTTTTTCTTATATTATATTCCTCTCTGTATTGTATTCAATTCTATTCTTTAAATCTCATAATATAACATATGCTTACCTGCATGGGTTATTTGTCACACTTTAGTATTGTCAGATATTAATTATTCAGACACAATGTAATATTTTATAACATGGCTTTCACAGTAACGTAATTTCAACATTCATGCCAATAAAATTTATTTGAATTTTAACTGAATCGAGAGAGAGAGAGAGAGAGAGAGAGAGACTGCATGGCTCAATATACACACAACACACAACACATTACATAGAAATGTAGACACGTGCTATCCTAAAATCATAAAAAGATTTAGCAAGGGTGCATTTACCTGAACACTATTCTCAGTATTCCCAGCCAAAGTCTTTGTCTGAGTTTACACAATAAGATCTGTAACCAGTTTTCTTATCTGTCTGTATACATGGAGACAGTCTGATGTTTTGTTGTTTTCCCACTTTATTCATTAGTGGTATTTTGAAGTGTGTGACTTCATGGAAACAGAAATCCCAACAATAATCATCTGGTGTTTACATGCCAGAATATACTGGTTAATTATAAGCATTTTCAGGTTTTTCATATCGGGTATGGTGTTTACACAACTCATAAATGGAATATGTCAATATGAATAGAACTATAAACAGAATACTTAAACACAAGTGAACACACTCATAGCTATATGAGTGTATTGTATGACATCCAGTGCATTAAAGGAATACTCCAATGTTTTGGGTAAAATACCCCTTTTCCGACTTACCCAGACTGAGACAAGATGTTTGATACCATTTTCACCTCTGTACCTCTACTGTTTCTGTTCCAATGGATAGCATTTTGTGTTAGCTTAGCACTTGAAATCTACAGAAGTCATTAGCTTAGCTCCGTCAAAGTGAAAAAAAAAAAAAAAACTTACAGCAATTTTGAAACTGGCTTATTTACACAGTGTATCATGTGTATTTGAAGTACAAGTCTTCGAAATTTAAAAAAAAAACAGATTTGGTTTTGGATAAGTTATATAGTAGGAACTATAACCATGAAGCACATTGTCAGCAGTCCCTACTATCTATAGTTCCTACCAGCTTCTCCTAAAATGAGAGTCGTTTTAGGAGGCTCTTGACGCACACTACACAATGCTCGAGACAATAAAAACTTCACAACGCTAAACGTGGTCATTGAAGAATGCTTAATAATTTAAAGTCAGCGTTACCAAATGAAAAACACATTTGCCATAGCCTGCTTCACTTATTAGTCTAACTCTCCAACCCCTCTGGAGCTGGAAGGGCAAAGGTTGGGAAAGTCACCACAACAAGAGGCTGTCTGATGGGGTGGGGGGTGGGGGACCTGATTATTCCTGGCCGTAGCACAACTTTTGAATTTACATGTGCTTTTTGAAAAATCAGATTTCCTGCCTTAACCTGGTTACCCATAGTGATCTGGTTTCTTGTGCGCATATAAACATAGTCACTGTATGGTAGCAGTCCATGTAAGCTAACAGACAAAGAACCCAGAGGAATAAACTGTTCCCAATGGCTCTGGTCTTCCCCAGCCCACTCCAGATTGGTCTTCAGACTCAACAGGCCTCAGCACAGACCAAACTGCCAAATGACAGCCAATCACCTGCTTCCTTTCTTTACTTCCTCCTGCAGCCACTTGAAGGCTGACTGCAGCTTACGTAACAATATAAAAGAACCATTCAGCCCTGTTTATTCCAGACGTACTGTACTTCATACATGGTTTATATAACAACGAGCTCAAAGGGCTGAGACAGAAAATGTGTGTGTGCGAGTGTGTGTATGTGTGTGTGTGTGTGTGTGTGTGTATAGAGAAGGGGTATTGTTGACTGATGGATAGAGCTTTTAGGTAATGGAACACACCCTTTAGCGCTCTGGGAGCAGAAGGAGCGCTGAACCATTTCCTAGCAACTGTGTGTCATCCAGAGCTACTGGAGTGACTCACCAGCACAAGAGAACTGATGAATATACTACAGAATATGCAGATACCAAGTACTGGGATACTGGTCAAAGTTGTAGAATAGAATAGAATAGAATAGATTATTTCAAACTTTAAAAAATGGCATCACTGATCTTAAATCTAAGCATCAAAATCACTAGAGGCATAATTCTTTCAGTTGAGTCACTTAAAGATAACACGTAGTTCTTTTAATGACGGCTGGGCGATTTGGGCAAAATCAAAAATCATAATATTTTGGACCGAATATCTTGATATCGATATTGTGACAATATAACACAATATCACAAAATACTTAAATGAGATTTTTGATATACAGTCATTAGTAATGTGCATATGATGACTAAGCAGATGAGGCAAATAACAAAACAGCTACAACAGTCTAATAAGTTCAGAAAATAGCATCTATTTACTGTAATGCAGTCTTTAAAACCACAAGACACTTATCCCATGTCATGATATTATGATATCCAAAATTCCAGACAATATCTAGTCTTATAACACAATATCGATATAATATCCATACTGTCCATTGTGCAACCCTGCCATTGAGATCATTAGTTGCTGTAGGAGCCGCATTTCAGCTGCATTTATGTTTAATATATGTACATAGATGTTTACGTAGTTAAATGGATTTAATAATTAGAGATTACTTGATGTCTAAACACTACTATGTCACTAAAATGAAAAACAAAAGGGTTCATGATATGTATCAAAATCAGAGTAAATGTCTTCCTCTACTGAAATCTCTGAATAGTCCCAGTTTCTAACAGGTTGCAAAATAAACTGGAGTAATTCCTTCAAGACGGTGTATGCTAAGTGACTAGATGAGAGGATGGGGTGTCAATGAGAAGAAAGACAGACTCACCAGTAGAGGTGTTCCTCCACCATTTTGGTGACGGCCCGGGACACGGCTCTCTCCTGGGGGGTGAGGTTGATGTTCAGATTGACACCCAGCTTCTCCTCCAGGAAGTCCACGATGAACTCCGACCCTGAAACCTGCTCGTGGTTGTACTCGATCCAGGGCATCTTGCCCTGCGGCGACAGCTTCCCATCAAAGTAGTTCTGCAGAGGGAGGGAAACAGACAAGTGTGAGAACGTGTAGGCCTCTACTTAACATTTTCAGGACAAAGAGAACACTTGTTGTGGGTGTTTTTTTGCTCAAATCTAGGCTGAGGTTGAAACACTCATCTTTCTGCTGCACTGTTTCAATTGAAATTTCTGATACAAACTAGTCTCCCAGTCACCGAACACATGCATCGCTCTCAAGGGCGCGTGATTATTTTGTTCTTGTTGGCTCTAGCTTATGTGAAGTAATAATTTGTGGCATTTTCATATAAATAAATGTCTGTTGTGGTATACTCTCTGTTGCCAACTGATATAACACAATAGTGATTCCACCTACACCCAGTTCACGAAAGCTCTTAGGCTTGCTGCTCTAAATACCCAATGCCAGATGGCTGTTCCCCTAAAAAATGTGTTTGGCTATGTGTCCTCAACACAGTTTCACACGAGGGAACAAACCAAAACATTTTTTTTAATTTTTAGTGACATTTTACCTTATCTTGGACTTTTCAAATGGTTGAAGCAATGTTATAAAAACATTTCCTGGGGTTACAAAGAAATTAAAAAAGAAAGAACTTGAAAGAACTGACTGTGCACACCTTTAACCACGATGGCTGACCAGGCACTGAAAAGAGTACCACCTACAGAAACTAAAACTACTTCATCAGAAAATCCACGGAAAGAGACCTCAGTGCTTGTCACACTATTTGATTGACAGGTGATCTCTGGGAAGTGCAGTGCAATAACGCCACAGCAACGAGTGCTTAGCACCAAAGATGATGGGAAAATGGCAAAAAACAAAACAAAACAAAACAAAAAAAACGACATATTTCAGTCTAGGTATGCACCAAAATGCCACACTTACTGTACATTTGATGAAACAAAACAATAACCCTACTTGCCCTATGTCTCTTAGAGAACAACAAGACTCATCTGCTGTAGCAGAGCTCATTGTGTTTCACCTGGTAGGGCAGATCCAACATGCGCAGGTACGTCTCTATTTTGAGGCAGAAGGGTGAGAGGCTGGGCACGCCGTTCTTTGGCCTGGAGAACTGATGGAGGATGATGGCATCTTTAGAGTCCAGCTCCTGCTCCTTCCTAAACCAGAGAGAGGAAAATAATCTGGTTAGAGTTATAGCACATTTATTTCTGTCTGTGTCTAGTTTTCAGTTTCGGTTTTCAGTTCTAGTTTTCACTACTTAGAAATACATGCTCTGTGCAATTAGGTTTTTCCACATTTACTTGTTTTTCGTTATAAAAAACGTTTCAGTGCCAAGCCTAGCTTGAAATTAACTACTCTCCCGGCTGACAAAGACGCTGTACATAGAAACACCGAGATGTAACAATAATTTGTAAGGTGACATGTTTTTGAGGGATTATTTCCTAGAGAAGACTTCCATTTCTTCTGCTGGGTGTCTGGTGACTGAGAGGAAACAGAGTGTAACTGAATGCACACATGGATATGAAAACACTGAACTCGAACACAATGAAATGAGGATAAAACAGAGTCTGACAAAACTAAATTAAGGCTTCATGTTTATTATGGTGGATTATCTAATTTGGGCAATTGTCAAGTGTGTGAAAGCTGTTTTTCATACTCCAGAAGAACAAATGGTGCAAATGTCTTCCTCTGAAAGGAGGGAAACAAGCCCTGATATCTCTGACTGTACCGACAGTGCGCAAATATCAGCAGGAGGAATGGAGAAGAGCGGAGCAACTGAGGCAACTGGCACAAACAAACAAAAAAAAACAACAACAACACCAGTACTATCTTTTAATAAACAGGTAACATTGTCAGAAGTCTGCTTGACAGAGACAAGCTCTACTACCTGGTTTCTAGGTCAGCTAGTGCTGTGAGATAAATACCAAACATTACCCCGCCTCCAAATAGAGGACAGCAGGGCTTGCTGTTCAGTTTGTGGCTCTCAGAAACCTTCCTGGGAGGAAAAGCTCTCACTTGCAGCTTATTAAAGCACAGTGACACAGTAGGGACTGTCCCTGACTCCCTCAGCTGTGTTTTTTAAACACACGCTGGTGCATACACACCGCTGCCATGCACTTTTTACTCAACACCTCAGGGGCCTTACTTAATTAACTCTCAAGCAATCATTTAGCATAGAGACCTACATTTTGTGCACACTCTGACCCTAACTGAGCTCCTTCAGGTAAAATCCACCATCAGACACTCACACTGTTAGATATCCATTGATAATGTTCCAGCAGTTACTTTGTGATGTAGCTGTAAATTTACTTGTTTCCTCCCTTTGTCTACTTCTACTTAAGATAGATTTCCTACGTTTCCCAGAATGTGGCAGTTGTCCTTACAGAATATCTTGGAGCTGCATTGCATTCTGGTCTACTGAGGTCGCTGTTAGTGGAGAAACTGGTTTCTTCTGTGGTGGATTTCTCTCTGTAAACTGCTGAATGTTAGTACAAAATGCTGAGTCTACAAAGAAGCCTTGAGGTTAGTTTTGTTTTAATTAGAGATAGCTATTTGAATTTAACCTTTGTGGAGGATTTAATTTATACTGTGCCTGTTTGAATTATAATTACTGGCTGAAAAGGTAGCCAAACTGCTCCAGCTTTAACTGAGCAGGCTACCTCTCTCTCTCTGAAGCTGCAGCCATGCCACATGCCATGCTGTCTGAATGCACACAGTGACAGACTGCTCTGTGTCCCCTTGACTGGCCTGGATGTGAGGTCCTGTTGTGCCTACTGTATGTCATGTGTGCTAATATGTACTTACGCTATTAATTTTCAGTGTGTTAATGCACCAGTGTCACTAGGCCAAATTCCTGCACATTTATTCTAATTGGTAAATGGATTTATCATTTGATTAGACAAAATAATTAAATTTGTCCTTACTAAACCTCACTGTTATGAAATGAGATGAGATGGTAGTTCAATGGAACATTCTACTGGAATTTATCTTGCATCCCGAGTTGCTGCATTTCTCATCAACAGGGGTATAAAAAGAGCCATATATGAAACAGACAACTTCCAAAATCATTAAAATGTGATTTATATTGTTGACCCATTCTAGTGGCCACAATAAAATTGTGTTTCATAGAGTAGCATAAGATAGTATTTGTATAGGATATGGGAAGGGGTAAAAGGAGATTTCACAAAATAGCTATAGCATCCTTCTGTAGGCAACAAAAAATATCTGCTTTGTGCCTGGTCTGCAATCTTCACTGACCCATATCTACAAGTTTGAATAATTTAATATAACTGCACAAGGGCCTGGCAACCACATACATCCTCTACTAATTATCTGAGATCATTTGCTGAATAATATATACCCAGAAAGGCAAAATGGCCAAGTGGGCAGCCCTCATCACGAAGTTGGTCGACTGTTAAAAATTTAGCAGTGGTACAAGTTTGGGTCGAAATTAAACTGAATGAATTGATAAAATGTATCCTCAGCATTTAGATATTAATCAGGACTACTGTTTAACTGAGGGCTTTGTTTCCCACTGTCAAGACTGGGCTGGTTAGCAGCATATGGTTTCCACCAAAATCAGCAGTTTCTGAGCTATGGCATTACTGATGCTTTTGTGACTTCATGTAGGCCCACATGGACTCATCTGGACATGATCCAAAAGAAAACTCTGGTCAGGTTCCCAGCTTACAGTATAGAGGTGTCTATATAAGGGAGGAGAGGGGCAGTGCAGAAATCTGGTATGATAGGCTCTTGCTGGTGTCCACGGCTTTGAAGACACTGAATGTTTTGTAGGTGTCTTTGCATTAAGAATCCTTTTGCTGTAATAACATTCTTTGTATATGATCTGCTTTAACCAACATACATGTAGCTTTAAATCTTGCTGTGTTATATGGGCAGATTTAATTAAGAGATAAATTATATTCATATTAAATTAATTAAGCTAACACCCTTTCACAGCTTATTAGTCAAGGCCTGCCTCTTGGTGTGTTACTTCATTTTTCTGCCCACATTAAAAACAACTATTCTTATATTAGAGATGCAGTGGGAGACAAACTCAACTCAGTTTACCAACTTTTTTTCTTTTTTCTTTTTATTATGACATAATTTTTTAAGTCTTAAAAATGTATGCGGAGTTTGAGCGTAGTATCCAATCGATGTAAGTTATTTGAAAATTGATTCTTTTAAAGAAAAAAAAAAGAAAAAGAAATTATACAGTATATAGATACTGATGTTTTTTGAAAGTATTATTGCTTTCTGTCTAGCAGGAGGGAGTCATGGATGTTTACTTTATGATGATCACATATAGGAAATCACAATACAGTGCATCCATCTTTTATCATGTTTTTATTACCACTATGCTACAATACTGAGCTAATGTTTCTCCTATATTGCTTGTGTTGAGTTTTTAAAGAAACTGCCTTAGGCCAACTTGTCCTGAAACATTCATCATGTTCCTGTCTACCTTATTATGGTGCTAAGGCTGTAATAATGTCTCTGTCCAGTGCTGAAGAAGCCCTACAATGTCTCTATCCACTATGTCGTGGTGCTGAAGCCGTCTTCATCTCAGTTAACTCTTGACTATGTCTCTGTCAACTGTGAACTGAAACTGTTACAGTGTCTTGTGTAGCTGTCCACTATGCTATGGTGCTGAAACCGTCCCATAACGTCTCTGCCCGCTGAATCCATGCCTCTGCCCATTGCCAAAGGCTTGTGAAAATACCCTTGGGTGCAGCTAATTAAGGGACACGGTGCTCTCCTAACATTAAGCATCTGGAAGGACACAGCGCCTAAAGCGTTACTAGTGTGGCACGCCTGCTGCCAGTGCCAGCACATCACATGGCCCTAACGGATGTAGCTGGCAGGCTGCGGGTTCAGCCTCAGTAGGCTACACGTGATTCAGCAATGTTTCCGCACGAAATGCAAGGTTACACAGATTATCATGGGGGCAGGGCGGGTGAAAAGAGAAACTACCGGGCCACTGTTACAGGATGTACTTATCCTCTGGTACTGGCCTCACCCAAATTAATCCCCAATTGACGAGCACACGATAGCCCGGATCTAATCTTTCGCATCGAAAAGATGAATTAAAATCCCACTCCCCGATTCATCCGCTTTGCTCACAAGGTGGGCTATAGCTGGAAACGTAGGCGAGTATTTTTGAGGCTGCAGCTGTGTGTCTGCACAGTTCAGAGGAG
>OMKZ01033778.1:0-16080 GCA_900302535.1 Neoniphon sammara | reverse complement strand
GGTGTGTAATGTGTGTTTACATGCATGTGTTGACCCCAGGTTCGTCAGATCGTGTGGAGTGTGTTATGGACGAAGTAGAGAAGTACATGATGACTCGTCTCTATGAGGAGGTGTTTTGTCCTGAGACCACAGATGATGAAAAGAAAGACTTGGCTATTCAAAAGAGAATCAGGTATGCACACCATGGTTTAATTGATTTTGCAGGCTACCCTAATATCTTCCAGTTGTTTATTTCCCTGCAAACCTTTCAAGTACACAAACACTATTAGAAGTAAATGGATTGCATCTGAAAGGTAAATAGACTGTAATCCTAACTGTGTCCCTTTACAGGGCCTTACACTGGGTCACCATTGAGATGTTGTGTGTTCCTGTGGATGAAGAGATCCCTGAGGTGTCTGACAGTGTAGTAAAAGCCATCACAGGTGGGTTTCATACTGGGTGTTTTTTCAGAAATCAAGGATGGAGCAGCTCCTGGTGCTAATCATTCTGATGGTAGAGAGATCCAGCACATGATTTGCAATGTCAGCTTATCTGACTTCTCAAATCTCTGCATCTCGCCAGATGTGATTGAGATGGACTCAAAACGTGTGCCCAAGGAGAAGCTGGCATGCATCACTCGCTGCAGTAAGCACATCTTCAACGCCATCAAAGCCACCAAGAGAGAGGCAGCGTCTGCGGATGACTTCCTCCCCACACTCATCTACATTGTGCTGAAGGCAAACCCTCCACGATTGCAGTCCAATATCCAGTACATCACCCGCTTCTGCAACCCCAGTAGGCTCATGACTGGAGAAGATGGATACTACTTCACTAATCTGGTGAGGCAATGACTGTGTATATGCATGCGTATGTGTCTTGACCTGCGTGTGTGTGTGTGTGTGTGTGTGTGTGTGTGTGTGTGTGTGTGTGTATCATACTTGCCAACCCTCCAGATTTTCATGCTTCCACTGTTCTCCCAGAGACAGGTCTTTGTATTAGTAGAAAATGACTTTTGCCATCTGCTTCCTTTTAGCACATGCCTAAGCCTTGTAGGATGATTTAGTCATTTTAACCAGTTGTAAGTATGTGAGAGACAAATTCCTTCCTTTATCATTGTTCCAAAGAACCTACATAGAGAACATTTTTGAATTTGTATTTTCTGTTTTCTGAATTTGTATTTTTAAAATACAATGACTTTCTACAGGAAATAAAAAGATGCAGTTATGTACTGTATTTTCATTGTTACATGCTTAAAAAATCACGAGTATGCAAGAAATAAGACCCTCAAAAATGTCCCTATTTCTGGACTGTCAATGTTGGCAAATATGGTACATAAAAATGCTCATATGCATGTCCATGTCTGTCATTTTAAAGAAGACAGTTGTTCTGAGCAACTTTACAGGAAAAATTCACACTAGAACACTTAAACACTATTAAAAACCACCACTGACTTGCGTGCATTTCTTGCTCCATTTTATTGTTCTGTGCATTTTTCTACCGGGGCACCCCATTCCTCATACAGGCATAACTGTGCACAAAAAATTTTAGGCTGATTGGCCCAGTACTTTGTGAGATTAGCTGCAGACACACAGACAACCACAACCAAACACATAATCTCCTGGTGGAGATAATCAGCCTTCATTTAAATTCTTTAAAAAATTGAGGGTTGAGATCACAGAATAGAGGACAGCAGACAGAGATGTCACAGAGGAACAGGATTAAAATGACAGAAACGAAAGCAGGAACAATAAAGACTGGATACATGTTGAATACCATTGTCAGTTAAAATGGTTGCAAACAAAAGCAGGGAGGTTTAAAATCAAGTATCTAAAATGTTCAAATGGGATAAATAAGTCCACCAAGAGACAAATCACAGCACCGTATCACAAAATGATTCCTGGAATGTACTGAACATCACAAATTGATGTAACAGTGTAAAAATATCTGAGTGTAATTTTCCTTTAATGACCTCCTGCATTCTCTGTCCCCAGTGCTGCGCAGTGGCCTTCATAGAGAAGCTGGACGCCCAGTCTCTGAACCTGAGCACCGAGGAGTTTGAGCTCTACATGTCTGGTCAGGCGTCCCCCCAGCGCTCCCAGGCCTCTGGAGCTTCCTCCTTGTCCTCCTCAGACACTGCAGCCCTCAATCAGGTCCACAAACGTCTGGACCTGCTAACAGGGCTGGGTGTGAGGCAGGAGCGGGTCATCGAGGAAGCTCGCCAGCTGGAGAGTGACCTGATTGACTGGACGGATGGAGTGGAGAACAAGGTGCAGGATGTTCTGCAGAGGTTTCCACTGGAGACACAAACCCCTTCCACCGCCACAGCCACTGGGACGCCTGCCACAGCATCAGCCATTGACTCTGATAATGTTGAGAATGACCTCCTGCCGCCACCTCTTCAACCACAGGTGTTTGCCGGGTGATATGAAGAGAGTAGTCCTAAACCCCTGTGGATGCTTTACTCCTCCTCCCCCTTTCCCCTCCTGTAAGGCTGGCTTTACATCGTGCAACTGAAATGCAACTTCAGTTCCAGGTGAACCATCCAATGAAAATTCTAAATTCGGTTTGCATCATCATTTGGAATGTTCCATATGGGTTTGTTGACATGGTAACAGTGAAAGTTTCATTTGCAACCTGCAACTAATTCCATGGAAGTTGCATTGTGTGAAGCCAGCCTAAAACCTTCCTGTCCATATGCACATACAGACGCCCTCTGACATGGGTCCCAGTTCCACTCCAGACATTTGTGTTGGTCGCCCAATATGGCATCCTGAGTACCTCAGACCTTATTCTACTTTGTCATTGTTTGTGTTATTCAGGACTTTTCAGCAAAGTAAGATACATTATTGGCAGAGGAAATGAAGCAATCTGAATTCTTGTAAACCCTGGGGAAATAACCCTCCAGTTCATGTGAGTGATTTGAACTCTAGTAGCTATTCCACTCTCCTGCATAGTGTGTGAAATTTCAGAAGAGCAACAGAGTGTGTGTGGTTGTTGTGGGTGCAGGCGAGCGTAATTGTGTGTGTGTGTTTGTTTATGTAAGTGCGTATGTGCATGTAAGATTACTTGCATGGACATGTCCAGTTGTTAATTTTATTACAGCAGAGATTCTGAGTTGTGTGTAAATACTGTAGCCTTGTTTTCCTGCCAGACTTCTCACTCCAGTCATAAGCTGTATTTACAGAAGTGATTTTATTTTTCTATGGAGTGGCAGGTATGAATTCTTCTGGATGCAATAGGAGACATTATTCCTGTAATATTTACAGTACTATTCATGTCAAAGAACATTGTATACAGAACATAGATGTCTTAAAGACACATTACATGAATTCTGATGATTGGATAATAATTGGTTCAAATCTCATTTTCATTTTATCTTTTTATTTATCAGGAGGATGTCATAGGTCAACCACATAATATTTATAGAAGAATTAATATTTGCTTTTGCTCTGTCAGAGGTGTTGGATGGGTGGGTAAGAAGACAAAGATGATGCTGTTCTCCTTAAGCTCTGGATATGATATCACTCCTAAAGTCTGTTTATTAATCAGTGCAAAAGAATCAGTATTACTAATTTGATTTAAATTCATCTAGTGCAGCACTTTTCTTTAGCTTGATTGTGTTATCTTGGTGCAGATGTGTATTTAATGAAGGACGTAATAGCTATGCTGTAACCAAAACGGTCATGTTGAGAAGGATGCAAACTGTGGAAATCTGTGGTGAAAACAGTGTTGTGGATCATTGCCAGTAGAGAGATTTTTCATCACTGTCTCTGCCTTTGGCAATCCTCATGTAAACAGAATGTTTGGAAAATGACCCTTATCTGGAAGTTTGGTATCTATGAGAAATGCAACGGCCGCATGTCTTGTTTTTTCTCCAGCTTTTGCACTAAAAGTTTCCTTATGTTGCTAGGCAGTTAACCTTGATCTTTTCATTCCCATTTGCAAGATTGGAGTCAATGTACACTTTTTATCAAATTTTAGTTTGCAAAAGGCTTTTGAATAGTTTGAAAAGTTTTAACAGTAGATAGAGTAACTGCATATTGCACTGTATGCAGAAGACATTTATCAGGTATTTTGGAAGAAAAAAAATCTTTGTAACCTTATAGGTTTGTTATTGTATCACAAGGGAGTAAGTAACTCAATACTGTCTTTTATTTAAATGTAATTTATTGGGGCAGTGTTGTTTTATTGGCATCCATGGGCTTGTGTTAATGAATAATTAAAAATTCAGAAAGATTTTTTCCTGCATTTTCTGTATACCACTTTTTACACTTTTTACACTACTTTTACGTGACTATAGAGTGAATTTTGCCAGGTAAGATTAAACAGAATGTCAACAACATGCATTACAGATTATTACCATGTTATATCAAATTAGATAACAGACATCTTTAGAAAAGGTAAGTTTAAACAAACAAAATCAATAACCAATATGACAGTCTTTAAGCTCTTATAAATGAGTTTCTGTAGTTCAGCTAATATTTTTGCATTTGTAGTCTCAAGGAGTATTGTTGATAATTTTTGCAGAAGTGTTACAACAAAGCCTAAATGTCAGCACCTATGGATTACTGGGACATTTGGAGGTTGCTCATTAAGTCATTAAAGAATTCATCCTAGATATACACTGTACTGTATCTTCCAAAAAAAACTTCTTGGCAACAAAATTATTTAACATATGGCAACTGTCAATTTGTCCCACCCTTTTAAGAATGATTGACGTGATTCACATTGACAACACTTCACAATAGAGACTCTCAAGTCTTGTTTTACTTTCATTACATCATTTCAGTCTGCCTTTCTTCTCTGTTATTTGTAATTTGCCCCATCATTAGTGTTTTTTATTTTGCTAGGTGTGACTGAATATTTTTTCTGACCAACTTCTGTGTAGGATGTGGTGTAACCAGTATTTTCCCCTGATTTCTCAGAATAACATGAACTTCCTGCAAATCTTACTTCCCTCTGCTTTGTTACTGGTTATAAAATAGTCATCCAGAATTGCACACTAGAGATATTGCTGAAATGGGACGGCGGAAATCAAATATTTAAAAAAAAAAAAAGGAATGAAGAAAAAGGAATTTATAAGCAGTAAGCAAATCACAAAACTGAATGTTTAGAATTACCACCTGCAAGCCTAAACTGTGATTTAATATGTTTTAAATATCTAATTTCCATCAAGTTTTTACTGTGAAGTTCAAATTTATTTAGAGCCCAACCATTGTTACAGACTCAAAGGACTTTACAGGCCCACAGTTTATAGAAAACAAAAACAGCAACCCCTGATCTTAGGTCAGGTCAGGCAAGAAGACTCCCCCACCACCAAAAATAAATAAACAAACAAACAAACAAATAAATAAATAAAAACAAGCTAAAAAGAAATCATCTTTTGTCTTTGAGAGAATATTTCCATTAATCTCTGTAAACTGTCCCGACTGTTCAAAATAAATAAAGACTAAATTGAATATGAAACTGATGTATTTCAAATGTTCAAACTGTCCCAGAAATGAAAGAAAGAAAGCTATTTAGGGATAAAGGGATATCCTGTTTGCCCTGCAATAACAGTGAGAAACTGTCATTTTCACTTCCCTTGTTATCAGAAATATAAGACTTGAGCCCCAATCCACAAGAAACAGAACGATCAAAATGGACACACTCCTTTCCCTCCTTGGTGAGTTTTTCTCAGCTCATTTTCAGTTTTTCATTCACAAATTTAACATTCATTGTGTGATAATGATGTTACTACTCTAGTTTATTTTATCCCTGAATATTTCCAATTTCAGTTGTTTCAACACTACCACAGTTTGTTGTCCCTGTGGGTATGTACCAACTATTTCTAATCATATTGTGAATTTAAAATGTATTTAGGCATGACCTGCTCCTTCTATCTCATATGACATAATGTTAAGCTTTGTATGTATCTGCCATTAATATCATTGTTGACTTAAATTGCCAATGAACAATTTTTAGGGTTGTGTGCTCTTGAAAATTGGGAATTTGGTTAGCATGAGTTTTAATGAGTATTCCCAATAGAAATTTAATTCAAATTAATAATCTGCTTGTAATGTAAGCAGTCAGACAGAATCAGCATTTAAAATATGTTTATATTAAATGGTTTGAACATTATTTTGGGATAACCTCTGAGAATAATAAATGAACAAAAATAAAACAGACACCCGTCCTTTATGTCCCTGCAGCTCCATCTGTGGCCCCGTACCGAGCTGTGATCGAGCAGGTGTCCGGGCCCTCCAGGATATTCTCCGGTGAGACTGTCCGTCTGAGATGCAGCATTCCTGAGGATAAGAAGTCCACCTGGGCGCACCTGTGGTTCAGGGGGAACGAGCAGATCTTCCAGGGGGACGACCTCATCCTGTGGAACATCAAGGTTAAACACAGCGGGAAGTATTACTGCCAGGGGGTGAGGGACACGGTCGTGGGTCTCATTCATACCTTCCAAAGCCTGCCCGTGGAGATAAATGTGGATGGTAAGCTCTGGTTTAGCAGTATCTGTACAGCCTTCCTTTGGTCACCCTATCTGGCCTTTCTGCTCATCATTCTCTCAATTTTTGCCTCTGCCGCTCCTGATTGTAACCCAGAGCTGTGGAAAACGGGGAGCAGTGAACTGTAGCTTCTCTTAACTACCCCTAAGTTCCGCTTCTCCCTGTTTATTTGCATATAGGGAGAGAAGAGAACAAGACAAACTTACCAGTGTTGGTGTCAAAACAGATATGCTGGCATTGCTCTATTTTATCACTGTCAATATGACCACAGAATGAGATTTTGAGGTAACTTTCTTCTTTCCATTCCATTCACCCAGGGGGGTGGGCAATCCTGCAGGTCCCACCCCATCCTGTCCTGGTTGGAGAGACCATGAGTGTGACTTGTCTTATCCGCGGCAACCCTAAACTCAAAGAGGTGATCCTGTACAGAAATGGTGTTGAGGTTATGAGACAAAATGGCTCCAGACCACATTTCCACCTGGCCAACATCAACCTCAAGGACCGGGGGTTGTATTCTTGCAGGGCTACCTGGGATGTGCGAAGACGTTCGCACTCTGTAGAGTCAGTGGCCACTGAAGTCAAGATCTTGGGTGAGCTCATGTTCTGGTTTGCTTAGTCACCAATAAGTTGTGTGTGTGAATACAGATCAGATGTTATGTAGGGTGTTGGACAGTTCAGTAAAGATTCCCCTCAGCCTAACAAAGTGCAACTACTATTCTTTCTCTTATATTATTATTCCTTACCAGCAATTATTTCCAACTATTCCAGTATGTCATCAATGTTTCCTCCTCTCTCGCCTTGTCTCAGAGGTTCTAACACAGCCGTTTTTGGAGGTAGTGTCCGAGGATCCCCTGATTCCAGCAAATATGATGAAGCTCATCTGCCATCTCCAGTACAACGCCCCTGCTCCTGCTCCTCCAATACACTTCTACTTCTACAAGAATGAGCACCAGCTTGCAACAGCATCCTCTGAGAACAATCAAGTGGTCAAGCGGAGCCCAGGCCACTATCGCTGCAAGGCCAGGGTGCCCAAGTTGGGCCTTTTGAGGTGGAGTGAGCCCAAAGCATTTGGAGAAGTGACAGGTACTTAACACTGTGGCCTGCTGGTCTTCCGCAGAAAGTTTCCTACTTTGAATCTGAATATTAAGTTAGCTCTGTTCTCCCTTCATTAATCACTCCTGAATTGTCTTTAAATGTTAAACAATAGTCAAAGCGAGTGAGGTAATTATTGGACTGTTTTGTGTGACTTTTAATCTTTAGAATAAGGTGATAATTAAGAAAGATGTAGTAGAACAGGAGTCGTGCAGATATCTGAGGTCAACTTGTCTCTGATGCAGCAGAAACAGAGCAGAGAGTACCTCCATCGCTTCTTCAGCCCAGAGTCCCAAGGCCTTTAGCTCCTGCAGCTGTAACCCCCATCGTCACATCTCCGCCTCCACCTTGGCCGACTCCTCAGCAGCCCACTGCAGCTCCTACCTACCCTCCGGCCACAGATGTTCCTCAGATGCCCATACAGCCACTGGCAGAACCTCAGCAGCCTAACGTAACAGTCCTGTCCAACAACCAAACTGCTCCACCCATGTTTGTTGAATCGTCTGGGGACTTTCCTGACTCAACTGTTGAAATTGAGGAGTTACTGCAGTGAAGCTATTGTGCATTTCAGAACTTTTCAGAGATGATGACTGGATAATAATGAGCATATCCCAAATCTTACATACTGGATCTTTAATCATTCAGAGCCATTGTGCTACCATTGCAGGCTTTATGACAGAATCATCTATATCATCTGTAATATTCATATTTTACTTTATATTTCAATTTACCACATGTCAACCTTATGTACCGTATTGTAGAATATTAATTGAATTAGTATTTGAAATCATGACTAATATAACTGTGGTTGAAGCAAATAAAATATTTCATGAACTAAATGTACTGCTCAGTGTACTGCACAGTCTCCCCAAGCAATCCGATTACACAGCAATACTACTTACATATTAAAATTATTGGTATTAATATGAAACAATGGTTATTACATTACTCCAGTGCTTTTCATCATTTAACTTTGCAGAAGGGAAAGGTCATAATAAAAGTCTTGCTGGATTTACAGTAAGAATACTTGGTCACAGAAATTGGCCACAGTGATTTTCTCTACATACATACATTATACAGTCTATCTCTTTATTTCTTTTTTTCTCCAGTTAAATACAGATATGGCATCAGTGATAATATAGTTGGAAAGGAAGTCATAGTGGTCAGTGGGAGAACAACATACAGCAGTTTGGTTAGAGGAGGAACAAAGGAAAAACAACGAGAGAGTGAAGAAACAAAATTACAACAGAAAGACTACAGGATTATGTAGAGTCATGGTGTTAAAGTGAGTTTATACTTTAGCAATAAATACTTCAGATTTAAGGGTAGGGAAAAGCAAAGAGTCAGTAGTCCTTGGTAAGAAGGATGTGCAGTAAGTGATCGGTAAAAAAGAAGACAATAATGTGGTCCTACAATACATGTGGTCCCCTTTGATCTAGACATAGCCTATCCTTGAATCCTCGGACTAGTTACAGTGTTATGGACAGTAATGCAGTGGGAGGGAATTTTAGAAGTAGTGAGCATAGTTTGGCACCACCAGTGTTCAGCTTTTCGTTGACATGGTCAAGCTGGGACAGTACGGCAGATGAAGAGGACCTCAGTACTAGAGTGTCAGGCCTTGTCTGAGTACAGCAGGAATCCAGAAAAGATGCTGTCGTCCTCACTGCTGGCATAAGCCCCGTTCCAGTCTCTCAGCGTCTCCAACCACACCTGGTCACCCACCGCCAGCTGCAGCACCACCAGAGCGGACGCCTGGTCAATATCTTGACCATAAAGGGAGTCCCGCGTCCTTACACGCCGCGACCCGTTCACCACCAGGGTAGCGCGTAGTGGCCGATTGCGCACGGTGATGTGGTAGGAGAAGACATAAACCCCAGCATGAACACACGTGAAGCAGTTGGCAGAGACGTTGAAGTGGTTCTCTTCATTGTAGAAGACCTTGTCGAAGCGGATGGGGAAACCAGAGGGAGGGAAGGATTTGCTGGGAGAGATGCCTACACTGAAGGCTGAACGTTTCTGTGGGACCCCGGCTCCCTTGGCTCCTTTGATCCCTCGAGGGCCCCTCTCTCCTCTCATCCCAGGGTGACCTCTGTCCCCTTTTGGCCCAAACATCCCTCTCATCCCTGGTGGTCCCTGTGGCCCTCTCACCCCTGGCTCACCTTGTGGTCCCATAGGTCCTGGATCTCCCCGGACACCTACAGGACCTGGGGGGCCGTATTTACCATTTATTCCAGGAAGGCCCATTGGTCCTGGGATACCAGGATGCCCAGGTTCCCCTCGCTCACCTTTCTGTCCTCTATCACCCAGTATGCCACACTCCCCCTTATCCCCCTTATCTCCCTTTGGGCCTTGTGCTCCAGCCAGTCCTGGTGGTCCAACTGGTCCCTCTTTTCCTGGTTCTCCTTTCTCACCAGCAGTCCCATTCTGGCCTCGTTCACCTTTCGGCCCACATTCACCTTTGGCACCAGGCAGTCCTATTTCACCTTTCTCACCTTTAGAGCCGATATCACCTGCAGAGTGAGGCACCTTGTGTCAGAACAGTTGAAGTCTGGCTGTGGTAAAGAGGAATAAAACAATCCCCTGAACACATTACAGAGTCTCTGTACCTTTCATTCCTGGCTTTCCTGAAAGCCCTGGTGTCCCAGCCATACCGATGTTTCCTCGGTCACCTTTCTCTCCTAGAAAGTTGATAAAACAACTGTTCAACTGAGAATGACCACCTCATCAACATCAACAATATAAAGATCAATAAAGCCATTAATACTATTCTTACTACTAATAGTAACACTGATACTAACAGTACTTCTGCTTCTTCTACCACCACCACCACCACCACCACTTCTACCACTAATAATAATAATAATAATAATAATAATAATAATAATAATAATATAAGGAATAATGTATTAATTTTACACAAGTCATCTAATAAATTTATACTGATGAATTGGCTGTCAACTGGGATATTTCTGTTATCTTGAGATCTATCCATATAGTCATTAATGTTGAAAATGCATTTAATCACATTATATTCACCTTTGTCTCCTTTAAAACCCAAAGCACCCCTCAGACCCTGTGGTCCAGGCAAGCCACTGGGTCCTGGCTCACCTTTTCCGCCTGGTGCTCCTAGATGAGACCAAAGAGTAGTTTAAAATACCTAAAACCAGCAAACCAAGAAACAAGCTAACTAGTTAAATTGATCAGTAGAATTTAACTTTCATTCATTCAATTCATTTCACTATATGGGATATCATTCAGTCAGTCTTGTACCTGCCAGTCCTCTGTCTCCCTTTGGCCCCCTGGGGCCTCTCTCAGGTGGACAGCACTCACAGAAGTTGAAATAACACTCGTTATAATCCAGGGTGTAGTTCTCACGGCCAGCACCAGGGGGCCCGGTGCTCTCGGTGTAGTACTCAGGGAACGAATCACTTGGGTAGGTGGTCCTCTCTATGGTGGCTAGTGGCTGGGGCTCCACAGGACTGTCCACTGCCATCAGAGACTTGGGCATGTTGGTTGTTGGGGGGCTGTGCACGTTGACCTGAGGGATGGGCTTCTTGGTGTACTGGTACTTGGGTTTCTGTGTGGTTTTAGCTTCACAGTAGGACGCCACAGTGAGGGCTACCACAACTACAACAGCAAAAAGAGTCGACTGGCAGGAGATAATCCTCATGGTTAACCGGGATCTGAGAACAGAAGAGGTTACACAACACACATGAACCAGTCATCCATGTTTTAATGTCATTTACCTTCCTACTTCAGACTCTTGGATGTCTGACAATTGACGGATTATCTGTTCATTACGCCTTTGGCTTATATATAGGGGAGGTTTACTAAATGCATTCAGGTCACACTTTATTCAGACTGTCTGATGTTGATATTCAACTTATTATCAACTTTGTATCAGTTGAATTTCACAACTGAGTCAATGTAGATACTTAACTTCATATCAGCCTGTCCAGTGCAAATACTCAACTTAGGATCAGTTGTTTTGAACAGTTTGTCTCAGTTGAGATTTACAATTGAGTCAGCGTATATACTTCACCTCATTTCAACTTTACCAATCTAAATACTAAATTTATTAGCAATAAACTCTCCGTTGACCTTTAACCTTATTTCAGTCAGAGTTAGGGTTAGGATTCGGTTGATGCTAAGCCGATACAAAGTTGATACCAAGTTGAATATTGACTTCAGACAGTCCAAATGAAGTGTTGCCAGACCAGTCTACCACATTGTTCCACCTCATTCACATAATATTGCAACAGAATATAAACACTTCTTCTCTCCTCTTCCTTCACTCCACCTCTGTCATTTCCTGCTAACTTTTTCTCTCACATGTGACTTTCCTATCGTGTGAATCATAATTCTGAACCATACCAGTAGTTTTCAGTCATGTGCCGTCCTCACCCGACAGTCAGCAGGTTTTCATTCAACCAGCCATTTACACACCAGCAGCTGATCTCCATGATTGAAAACCTGCAGACTCTAGGGTCACGATGGCCCATGACTAAGAGCAACCGAGATATATCCTCTCCAGATTAGCTATGCCAATCATTACACATAAACTTGCAGTGAGTGGGTCATGTTGTCATGCAACTTTCTAAGGACAATTCACTGTATAAATAGACTTACCTCGTTATACATACGTGGTCTTGTCATTTATCCTCCTCTCCAGCAGTGCCTTGGAGACAGCACCAGGAGCTCCAGGTCTCTCTGATATCTCACAGGCAGGTTTGGGCAAAAGAGCATCCCCACCAATGAGGGTGTTTGCTGGAGGCACAGGGGGAGGTCTGAAATCCAAAGACGGCAGGCTGGAGCCGACCCAAGCAGAACCACTGTGCTGTGGCCCGTTTTCTGTACCCCTGTTGTGTAGAAAGGTGCTTTTGTGACACGAGATACAGCGCCCGCCAGGAGCACTCCCTCAATGCGGGCTGGGCGAGGAGCAAAGGCCGTGGGGCAACGGGTCACCCGATATGGGAGGCATTCCTCCAACATCCAACCTGCTACCCTGCTACCCTGCTCTTACGGTGGGATTGAAGCCAAGCTGAGAGGGTTCTGTAAGAGGTCGGCACTAAAACAGCCCTTTTCCTCGTGTAATTTTGAATTACACCAAAAGTCTATAAACTCTATATGAATATAGCTGCAAGTGAAGGTGGCTACATAAGTATTTTTTAAAATCTCAAACCACTACAGATTTCTCTTGAGGTGCAGCATTGAAGATTACACATTTCTAGATAAAGACTTTACAGGCCGAAATCTGCAACTTTTACCAGAAACATACCCTTGTGAGCTTATTCAACAGTTCATTTGAAACTTCTTCATTTTAACTTGAACTGTGAACTGGAGCACAGCACAAGGAACTCTATCATTACAATCTGCTTGGTGAATATCCAGGAGAAAGCTTTAGCCTAAAGAGCACTGATAATCTCCTCACTCAACAGTTGCTAAACCTGAGCTGTTGTCAAAGGAAACAGCTTATCTATCTTCACTTTAGTGCATTTGAAATGCCTGCCTGATCACCGTGACCGACTTTCTGCTCATGAGCCTGAGAGACAGCAGGCAAAGTTTCATTTTCTGACCATGATTCATGCTGTGTGGCAGGACAATGATTCATTCAGCAGCATAGCAACAGACTTTGATAGGAAAGTGATTTTCAAGTCAAATGTGACTTGCCAGTGGGGAAAGCATGTTTTGAGCAATGCTTCAGGAGACGACATGCCTCAGTTGTCAAAGACCTCAAGTCCTCAGAGAGATCTGTGACCAGCTATGAATGAGCAGGAAGCTGGGAAATGAAAAGGGAAAACAGAGAGGTGGGATGGGGGGATGGAGGGATGAGGAGAAAACTGGGATTGACTACTAAAGAGGGGAAGATAGTGTGTTAATAATATATGTTTTTATTTATTTTTTGTTTAGTTGTCAAAGACAGTGCACAATAAATATATTGCACCAGATACAGCAAGCAGCTAATTTTCATCTGTTGTCCCTGAGTAGAGGCCAGCTGATGAGGTGAAATTCATGGAATTATAAAAAAACAATCACAATATAATAAGAAAGCATAGTTACAATAATAAAAGCAAAAACAAAATCTATTCCTCAGTTACTTTATGTCAGTACTCTTACCTACGATTAATGGTTGCACAACTGATTTTCTATCAGACGTTTTTTTAGGCATGTTTTAAAAGTTTTAATAGTGCCGCACTCTCTGATATTTACTGGTAGGTTTTTTCACATCCCTAATTGAAAACACTGTCTGGACTAATTTTGTGGACTGAAAGTTAATATAACAGTCCCCTCTAGAGGAGGCTCTGGTTGGCCTTAAGTCACCGTTACAAGTTATTACAAAATGTTTCAGTGGAGGTAGGGCAGTGTTGTGTAGGATCTTGTACAATAAACGATTAGTCATAAATACACAATTTTCAAATTTTTGAAGGGCATGCTTCTTAACAATATTGCAGTAAGGATAAAAGACAGTTTTTTTAATTCCTTACTTTTAATATGAAGAAATATGACAGATATGCAAGACAGCATTATGCATTCTCATTTTTTCCTCTCACCTCCCTCTCCAACCACACTTTTCCATACCTTTTCCTTCCACCTTATCTCCTCACCTTCACTTGCCTTCTCTCCTTCTCCCTCCTTCCCTGCAGCTCAAGTGAGTGTCCCTGACTTGCCCCTTGGACACAGCTTCCCTGAAGGACAAACCGAGATGGAGAGCAAGATATGCAACTGAGTCCTGAGAGGGAGCGGGGTTCCTCTGGGGTTCCCTGTGCCCGACCTCAACCCCACCGTCTCACAGACCCTTTCAGACCACACACAACAGCAGCGGTTAGCTTACAGTGCCAGCCTGATCACAGAGGACCCGGGCGCCGCTCACCTGTCCATTCATTTAACACTGGCACCGGCCATGCCCTCAGCTTCCACCATACACACCACAGAGCAAGGGATAAGAAGCACACAAAGAGTTAACTTACTCAACAGGTGCAGCAGAGCAAAGAGAGGATCAAAGATTACTTGGATGGATGGAGGTGTATTCCCTTACATTAACCCTGCTCATGTAAAGGAGACCTTGAAGTTCCAGTGAATGTGTGTACAGTGAGGGAGAAAGAGAGACTTTTGCTTTGCTTGGTAACCAACACAGCCACTAGCAACTCCGTATGATTATTCCCCTGTTAGGCTAACCGCTAACAAGGCCATAGAGTGTTTCTTGTTCTTTACAGTGGCATCTTATCAAAGTAAATCTAGATCCCTTGAATTAGCCACTAATGACTTTGGCAGTGGAGCGTCTGGCATCTCGTGTAGTCAGACAGAATACAAAAGGACTTTCTCCTGCCACACTTTACCTGACAAGCTGTTCTAGTGTTGGGGATTGATTTCAAATGCACTTCAAGTTGCATACATGCAATCAGTGGCAACATACATGTCCATTGATTCAGGAAGCACAATGGTGTTTTGCACAAGAGCAGAGAACTTGCAGTTATTGTAGCATGATAAACAAGATGACCATATAGCCATTTTATGACATTTTTAGCAGGTCCTGTAGATTAGTGTAATTAAACTAAAGTATTACTGCTGCCTGTGCTCCCAAACCTTAACATCTCAACATTTTAATGTGTTAAATATGTATAAGAAATATGGGAGAGCACTGGTAACAGTGATTTTTAAATGCCGATTGTAAAAGGTGTGCTGCCTTTTTTAAAAAAAAACAAAAAAAAAACAGGATTATAAACTCGTGATTTAGGATGGAACAGTTTCTGGTTTTGCAATAAACTGCGATAAAATATATAAGGATTTTAATTATCATGCTACCAATTTTTGATTAGCGTGTTTTCAACAACAACAACAACAAAAAAAATAATAATACATTTTTGCAGGTCATACTATCCATCATCAACCAAAGACAGCATCAACCAGTCAAGTCTCTTGAGCACTACTGTACAATGGGCATTTGATTTGCTTATTTGGCTGTTTTCTTTTAAACCTGCACTAGGGAACTTGAAAAATGTTTTCTTGGTTGTTGTGTTCTCTTGTCTGCCTTGTGCACAAGCTGCATACCTTTCACGGCCACAGCACTAATCATCCATGATGCATTTGATATGCTTGTGCTGCGTGTTTCATATATCAACATATGACATTGGTTGTGATGGTTTAATACAAACAGTTCATAGTGCTGATCATTTGCTGTGCTGTGACTTTCTTACAAAATATAGTGAAATTATTTCAGTGTGTTTTAATTATCATTATTATTATTATTATTATTATTATTATTATTATTATTAAACATTAAACTCAAGTTGGTTCAAGTTGGTTGTTGGACAGGGGAAAGGAAAGGAATGGTGGAGCCTGAGGGTGCCAGTATATGTGGCCTTTTAGAGAGCAGAGTCCAGTAATCTCCTAGAACAAGAGAGGGGGCTGGGTGTTACGCTCTCAAGAGTTGGGCCTCAAGAGAGGAGGCGACACACAGAGGGGATGTGAGACATGAGAGGGTAATGACAGACGTGGGTCATGGCTGGGTGAGTTG
>OMKZ01033777.1:34023-51210 GCA_900302535.1 Neoniphon sammara | reverse complement strand
GTCAGCACCTGGTTCAAAACACAAAAAAAAAAAAACAAAAAAAAAAACAGGGCTATCCCTGGCATTCAGATGCCCTGTAATTTTACTATGCTAACCAAGCTAGCAGCTACAGCCACGATTTTGGGCATTCTTTGTTGAACCGTGAACACACAGCCTCCTTTCTCTCCTGACTTACAAATGACAGAAAAGAAAACAAGAGTCTTGTGTGCTTGGGAGGAAATGGAAGCAGAGGTTAAATAAAAGAGCAAGCGCTTACCTGAATCTCATACAAATGAGCAATGTGGAACTGAACTGTGAAAGGAAAAGGAGAGAAAACACACATTAGGTGGAGGTTATTTAGCATTTAAAGAAAGCTTTCCCACCCCTTCTCAGAGTTGGTGCTCCTTATCCTGGTCCTCTCAAAAGTAGCGCCCTGGTGCCAATAGATGGGTCTTAGTTAATCCAAGGTTGCCTGTCTACACTGAGTGTAATGGGGCAGATAGGTAGCTGTGCTCCTGGCGGCACCTTCCTTTGTCTGGAGCGCTGCAGTGTCTCTGATCTGAGCTGCCTGAGTGACTCTCAGCAGATGGAGAGAGAGAGAGAGAGAGAGGGAGAGAGGGAGAGAGTGAGGGAGAGAGAGAGCGAGAGGGGAAGAAAGAGAGGGGGGGCTGCCCTTGGTGTGTGTATGAGAGAGACAGAGCGGGAGAGAGGGAGAGCGAGAGAGAGGATGAGGGGACACAGTGAGGGGAGAGGCAAACAGTGAGAGCCTTGTGTGCATGTGTGCAAGCAAGTATATGTGTGTGTAAATAGCAAACAGGAGCTGGAATGGAGCATGCTGGGGTAGAGAGACAGATACAGAGAGATAGAGAGAGAGAGGCTGGGCAAAAAAAAGAAAAAAAAAGAAAGGATATTGCTGTCTCCAAGGTAACAGGTACCAGGGCCAGGGAGATCAGAGATGGCAGCGGCATATCAAATAATGCCAGTATTCCACCCAGGCTGAACCCCACCAGACTAGCATGATCAAACAGGGCATAGGCAACATGTTCTGGTCTGGTCTGCCATGCTGAATTTTGTCTGCATATGATCCAAATGGGGGAGTGGGAAGTTCCCGGGCCCATTCAAAATCAGCTCCTGTAGGTTTTGTAGCGCACGAATAGCCCTCATGTGGATATTTACACCGTAATATATGGACAATAGTGCTCTGATTGCAGCTAGTGTTTCCCCTGCCATAGCTGTCAGTGGGCGGGCCACTCATGAAATGTGAGTAACTGCCCACTCTTCTGCCACTGTACTCTAAACCCTTGGGAAGAAAAAAACACATTTGTGCAGCATAAGTTCATTTTACTGTAGCACAGAATTACAGGTTTTCAAGCAGGTGCAGTTAGCTTAAAGCTAAGCCAGTGACACAGCCGACAAGCAAGGCAAATATTACAAATACTATGCTTGCTAATAATCTATTTTTGTTGCTAAAAAGAAGATATGAAACACTGCCTTATACCAAGCAGCAGCACTAATATCTTGTGAAAGAAAACAGCCTTGTTTGTGTTTACTACATTATGCGCTTCATATCACTGCTGTGGTACAAAACCATCACAATATATATAAAAAAAAAAAGTTCCAGAGTGAGAAGTACATTGCTTATGTTGTCACTGAAGCGCTTTTCTTAAATCAGTCAGTGAGCCTTTAAGGTTTCAAGGATAACAAAAGTCAAGACACCATATGAAAAAAAGGCCAAACTGCAGCAGCATTATGATGTTTCCTCTGCAAAGTCAAGGCTTACGGTTTGAAGAGTGCATTGTCAAGGGCTTCATGCTGAACTGCTTTACTTAAATTTTACCTGAAATTTATCATCGCATTTCACAAACGTTTTAAAAGCATCTGATAACCTGATCACTGGTAATGAGTACTTTCATGTGAGCAATGACATCAGAGGGACGTGTCATTTTTCTATAGATTTCTGAATGAAACATTTCTTCAAGCGAACATTTTAAAGACAGAAATTTCAATGCAAATCATAAGTATCATTTTAAAAGGGGAAAAAATCAAAGGCAAAGGGTGTTGCTTACTTTCAGCTTTGGACAAAGTGCAGGGGTTGGAGTCAATCAAAGCCAGCTGAAAATGCTGCGGAGGGAACATAAAAGTCAGTACAAACACAGAATTATCACTCCTCCCTTTATAATGTGAAGGCAAATCTTGGACCTTAACCACATTAAATTCCCACAGATTTTCTGGTGTTGTTTTGCTACAAAAGCAACGGTTCCAAATCACTACATTAACCACCCATTCAGAGTAGTGAGCTGGAGCTAGAATTGTTTTGTGGAGCTGAGCACAGCAATGAGGAATCAGAAGGAATTAGATTTCCACTGGGACCACCCACACTAAAAATATGTATGCACTGATGGCACTACTGCAGGTTCTTCATACAAAAGCATCCGCCTTTTGGTTAATATGTTGTTTTTATTCACAGGAGCCAATTTTTTTTCTGCAGCAAGAGCTCTAACCAAAGCTAGATATTTCAGAGGCATGAAGTCTTTCATCATGTCTTGGCCCCACAGTTTTGGGTGTTACCTTTCAGCCTGACTCTCCCTCCAGTCACCCTGCCAACCTGGTCGGAAATTAACTATTACATTCCCTGGCCATAACAGAGATTTAACTGGTTACCTCATTATTTAACCTGCCAGCTGAATAGAAATTAGCTTAAAAAGGTAGATCACTCGCCAAGGTGGCTGGCCGAAGAGACAGAAATACTGAAGTATCCAAATTTGACTGCTGGTTGGTGTTTGATTCCTCGCTGACTGGATATATTTCTGACACCTGAAGTGAGGTCAGTGACCACGGATCGAGCCAAAACATGTTTTCCACTGGAGATCTGTCACCCGCTGACACCCCAATCGAAACTTGAGTGAAAGCCTAATGGAAGGCTAATGCGAAAGCTTCGTACCTTTAGGCTTGACTCATAGTCTGTGTTGACCTTGAACATGAGACCCAGGCGTAGGTGGATCTCCTTGGCCCGTGAGAAGCCTGGGTCGATGTACAGCACCTCCTGGAACGCTTTGATCGCCCTGCAGGATGGATGGAGGGAGGGAGGGAGGAGAGCAGCGAGGAGAAAAGGCAGACAGGGAGAGAGAAACAGCACTTCAGACAAAATAAGACAAAACAAGACTGAAACGCTGGTCCATGGGCTTCAAAAAGTCACTTTAGACCGGTAACCCATTAAGATATTAGGTACACATGGACATTGTTTTTCCTTCGCGAAAGCAGTGATAATCAGATGGGAGTACAATAGTCAGTAAATGTCGCAACAGCAACTTAGACAAGCTAGCCCCGTTTTACTTAAAAGGGTGAGAGAATTTAGTGCACAAAATGCTTGCTAAATGAAATATCGCAGACAAGTGGGTAAATTAATTAAACTCTGTCCTTGGCATTCTGGCTCATACTCTAGCCCTCTGATGATATTTTCAGAAAATTAAGCTTATACAGTAAACGACACAGAACTGAAACGCTGAAATCTGCTCAGTGGTAGCAGATATTAAACAAATTAATAGAGGATTAGTAAGAATTCAACTGCAGTTTCCTTGTTTGGGGACAGTGCTAATTTATTTTGGACAAGTAGATTTCTCATGTATTGACTTAACCAGGCCAGTGTGGGGGGAAAAATAGTTAACCCTTTGTGAGATCTAAGGACCATGTGAAGCAAAGTCAGTCCTGAGCTTTGGGAGTACGTCTTTGCAACATAGTGGCTTCTAGCAAATGCACACACATCACTTCAATATGACAAACTTTTGAATAAACAGAAGTGATACACATTTCTGTTTCTTTCTCTTAATTGCATCTCACCCAGCACAATGGCTCTGTTAACCATTAAAGGCCTTCTTGTTATATGGCTTGATATTTCATACTTCATACTATAGCAAGGCAACAGTAAAAATGTCATCCCAATGTGGATCAATCTCAAATTTGTCACCTTGTTTTGAGCTGGAATGGCACGTTCCACCTTGCAGAAATCAGTGTAATTTTGAACAGAGAAATGCAGCTATGAGGTGCATCATTTCCCTACATTTTGTCAAAATGGGACCAGTGGTGTGTGAGATATTGCACATGACGAGCAGATGATCAAACAAATATATAGATACACATAAATGCTCAGCCACCCAAGTAATACACTTGAGAGAATTTACTGCATTTCACCGCCGCAACTACTAACATGCCATTTCCATAAATTTTTTCCAACTCACTGGTCAATATATTCTTAAGCATGTTTGAAATGTCATGGTATCCCTTTAAAATGAAACAACACTTAACTCAGGAATCAGTATTTATGAACTGGAGCTGCTTCATAGGTCCTGAATGGGTCGACTTGATATTTTATACCCAGATGAACTTCACTCATCAGTAATGCTGTGGATTTAAAGCTGCTCGATTATGGCTGAAATCCTACCTGCCCTAACCATGTGATACTGAGATCTATCGCATGTGCAGCCATATGCGTTCTAAAATGATGGTCCCTATTTACCACCTTTCTAAATTTGTTCTTTATGGCACATGTCCGCAGCTCTATATGTTACATCACAGCTACAACTGTTAGTTATCTGGTTTCAGGCGATGGGAGAGACGTGTGTTCATGTTCACGGCACGCAGGTATTCTTAAACGGAGCTCGCCTTTAAGGTGCCTGATTCTTATTGGTACATTAGGCAGAGCAGAGGCTTGTGTGGTAGTGTTGTTACCATGGAAACAACACACCACGGCTTCAGTCAAAGGCATTCTCCAGCTGGTAACCACAAACACACAAATGTCACACACACACACATACTGTATACAGTCTACAACAAAAGCATGTAATCTCTGTATCTCATTCACACGTGTCGTTCCATGGATAAACAACCTTGAATGGAGAGGCGTTTCCACTGTGTGTTATACACCGACATTACAGTGCATTCAACAGTGTTACCATCAGTTCTGTGTGTTTACGGTTTTTAAAATCTAATGTGAAAATTGCCTTGCTGAACTACATAAAGTTGGGTGAACTGAATGAAGTTACTCACCACTGAAAGGCATTATAGTGGAAGTAGACCATCCCTAGGCCATATAGAAAGGCAGCATTCTGGGTAGAGAGAGGGGGACACCATTAGGACACACAGTTAAAATATAAATACACACTTTAACAGCTATCTACATTTCCCTTTAAAAGAAAAAAAAACATGCACAGCTATGCACACAACTGCTGGTGTTTTTAAATGTCTAAAGTAGTGTAATGGAGTGTAATGTTAGTGAAGGAAACAGGATTATAACATCCACAAATAGAATAGATGGTTTCCACATCAGCCACAACACTGTAATATCCACAAACACAGAAATCCTGCTCAAAATGATGTAAGAAAAATACTGTAATTTCAAAAATATTGATCAAGTTGTGTGCAAAAAATGACTCCATATATCGGAGATAGGAGGGTGCAAAGGAGTGTCAGAAATTAATGGGGGCTTGGGGCAAAAATGCCACTTAAAGCTAATAAGATGCATTTCACTTTGCTCACATCTTTCCACTGTGATGTTAAATTTTTGTGTGAGAATGTAACTACTGTCTCTCCGCCATAGGTGATTGGACAAATGGAGCGGCCTTTGACCAGAAATCACCCAAGCACACAGCCTGATGAAGCAGAAGGAAACACTGACCCCACAACAAACCCACTTCGTCAACAACAACAAAAAAAGTGCCATGACAAACCCAACTGAGGGGTGGAAGATGGACTGGCTGGGGACAGAAAGTTGGGAAAAAGCATGTCCCTCTTGCTGCCAGTTTCCAGTCATGGGAAACTGGGCTGAAACAAGCCTTAGTGGTGCAAAGTGGGTGTTTAGCTGCCAAAATGCAACGGAAATGTATTATTTCATAGCTCATTTATATTGTGACCAAAGAAATCCCCTGTGGAAGAAGCTTATTGTTCACCCCGGTGCTTAATAGTCCAGATGCTGCATGTTGAGCACCCAAACCTGCCCTCAAGTCCCTGAGCAATGGCATCTATCCCCTGTGTGTATGTACCAACCGACTGCAAACACAGGTACGGATAACTATGCAATGAAAACATCAGTGTTGGGAGGCGCCAACATGATTCTCCTGATGACATCCCACCCAAGTGCACATCTGAACAGGAAAGACTAAAGTGATAGAATAAAAAATGTGTGTTAAATCCCCACGACTATATCTGTCCTTGCAAAAGCAAAGCTTGCATAGATGGTAGGGGTTAACAGACATTCAACTGGATTCATGATTCACTAGCTGGCAACTGAATGTAAGAATGATTATTTCTTTTTTTGGAATAATTCAAGTTTGCAAACCAAATTTGAGTCAACAATTCGATTCAGTACTAGTAGCCAAAATGATATATCCATTAAATAAACATGCAATAATGTAAGATTAACCTTTTTCTTCTGAAATGTGAGGGAAAGAGAACATAATGTGCATGCAGTTCTGTTGTCTAAGAAAAACAACAAAATGCAAAAATAGGCAATTCAAAGCAAAGATTTGATTCAAAGCATCTGATATTGATTCAGGCCAAGTTTTTCTCTTTTTTCTTTTGGCAGAGCAATGCAGTTGAATTGGCAGAATTTATAGTTGATGCGTTAAAGGCTACCTCTGTGTGAATGTCAGGCTTTCATTAGGATGCTGATAACCAGAATTCAGTCTCACCGCAAAGTATCAATATAACAGGAAAGACTAAAAGTGAATCCAATACGAAACCTGAAACCACATTTTACACCCGAAATCAACCCAATCATGACCATACATTCTTCCTGTGTGTGAGGGGGTGATAGTGTGAGCGTGTGAGAGAGACAGTGAGATGGTGTGAATGTATTTGACAGGATATGACTGTATGAGTAACTAAGTTAGTGAATAAGCGAGCATGTGTGTGTGTCTTACCTTCCAGTAGTCTGACTGTAAACTGTAGTACCTCTGGTATGCCGATAATGCTGTAATTAGAGAAGAGGGAAGCTGAGAATTAGTCATGTCTCGCCACAACATCAAGGAGGAAAAGGATGCAAGCAGCCAGAATTACAATCAAGCTACAACTGATATGGGGCCAATTTCAGGTCGCATGTCGAGAGTCGATCCACTCACCTTTCGGGTAATCCTCCAGGAGGAGGTTGAAGTGGCCTAGCTGGCAGAATAAATCAGGCTCCACTTTGCCCTCGGCTTTCAGGATGAGCGAATCATAGCAGCGAACAGCCTGGGGACCACACAGAAACAAACTGGCTCAACTTCAGGACACTGTGTGTGTGTGTGTGTGTGTGTGTGTGTGTGTGTGTGTGTGTGTGTGTGTGTGTGTGTGCGCATGCACATATCTGCTGACATGTACGCACACACACAGTGCTTCAGTGAGATGAGCAAGAGCCTGTCACCATCTTTGTCTGCATTGTGCAAACAAAGAGAAAAAAAGCAAAAGGGGGAAAAAACAAGAAACAAAGAGAAACAAAGAAAAAGAGGAAGAAAGAAACTCAGAGAAACAGAGTAAGAATGTGTGCATTTGTGTGTGTGAGAAAGACAAAACTTTTGAAAGTCACAGCCAGGCTGATGTCAGCCCCTTAAGTCTGGCCAAGCCGATTCAATTTCATTTCGGCAGATAAAAATCAGCACTGGAATAACTGGAATGAAGCTTGCTCCAGATAAGGGCTCGAGCTCCAGGCTCTTTTTGCCTGCCGTTACGGAGACAGCATGCATATTCCTGCTCTGATAAAAGGAGGTACAAAAGCAGCTGGTGCCTGTGGCTGGACACACACTTACAAGATCTCTGGAGTTAATTTAAAAGATGGCGATAGATACTTGTAGATGCCAAAAAATTTAAAGAAGCGTGGAGGTAGAGCGCCTCTGGTACGTGCAGCCTCATCAAAGCATATTCAAACGTCCATGTGGTTAGATCTGCGTGCGTGATCTGACCCCAGTTCCCTGCTTCATCACAATTTCACAGATACAAAATCTTTGTGCAAGCCCTGTGACGGACTGGCGACCAGTCCAGGGTGTCCAATGCATGCTGGGAAAGGCACCAGCCCTCTGTAACCTTGATTAGGAATAAGTAAGTATAGAAAAGGGATGGATAAATGGAGGTAAAAATCCATTTTAAGTGAAACGTCCACAGTGGTTAAAAATCACAACAATCTAAATTAGGTTTGGTCAGGACATCAATTTTAGTTTTATGAGATTAAAAACCAGGGTTTGTCAGCAAACACACATGAAAATATACTGTTTGTGGTTCCTAAGATTTTGGCACATTTTTTAATAGCTGGAACAGGATTAGCTTAAACATAACCCATGTTTGACTTGGCCCTATTTTCTCATTATTTGCCATCATACTAATCGATTGTGACCAAAATCTCATTAACTGGCTTTCAAACATCATTCTATAGTGCCAATGAATTCTCAAAAAAAACAAACAAACAAACAAACAAAACACCCCAAAAACAACCTAACCTATTTATGCCAGAGTATTTTAATTCAGTTATACTGTGACACATACCAATACTGTTTATCAGGTCTGGACAATAGTGTACATCCTCCTATCAACCCACTGCTGCTGTATATTGTCAGTCCCCAGAGTATTTGTTGTCATGCCAGAAGGAAAGTAGATGGACAAACAGATGGAGGCAGTGCTGGAGTGATGCCATGAATTATAGTGCAGCTTCTAAATACACAAGGAATCATTTTTACATCTTTAATTACAGTGTTAAATCCCTGTAGTCAAGGGGAAAAAAGTGATCAACAAGTCTAAAATTCAAAATGAGCTTAATTTTTGCCCCCAGCATCTGCTTCCCCACTTCAGTGTCAGCATTTCCTACAGGAAATGTGCTGGTCGAGGTTGTAGTGGCTGACTATCTTAAAATACCTAAATTTTTAAAAAAAAAATGTGCACACAATGTTTTCCATCAGCCAACTTTTGAAAAGCATGATGGAAATAATTTGAGGCTGCTAACGGACTTGTTTAACTGCTAAAAGAGCTCAATACCAATGTCTCATATGGGATATGCTGATATGACATTAACATTAGCCCAAATTGTACCAGTTACCTCATATGACCTGATCCTCCCAAAATAGCATGCTCCTCATTGGCTGCCTGTTTGGCCAGCAGATGTCAAGGTTAGACCTTGCACACAATCTGGTTTTGATCTCAGTGAATATCAGTGCATTATATAATGAAATACTGGAATTTGTTTGTTTGTTTTGTTTTTGCTGTCAAGGCAGAATGTTCTTTTGTCAAGGCAACTATGTGTGCTTGTCAAAAATCATGAGAGGAATTTCCACTGGTGTCTATAGCCAATCGCCCGTGTATTCATCCAGTCACCCAAACCTGTCAACCATGATTCAGTTTACATTGTGCTTAGGGATGTAACAAACCAAATTTTATATCACGATAACCTTCCTGTTTTGTGTACAATAACTACTTTTTTAAAAATTCTATAATAGCCTAAACAGTCAAAGATTTAGAGGAAAAGATGTAGTAGAAAAGCACCTTTATTTTTGGGGTCTCATTTCATTTTCAGTGCACTGCTTGTGATATAATATTTATAATGTCCATTCTGAAATATTCAAATCCTTACAGCTTCATTAAGTTTTTTATATTTCATGAAGAAAAAAGGACAATCAACAAAAATATGAGAAAGAGATGGTGTTTAACACAAAATATAACCATTATAAATACAGACTTGCTTCTCAACCTCTAAAGTATCAATGGGTTGTGTGAGTGCAAGTATGGAGCTGGCATCATCGGCGAGCTGGTATTAGGCTAGGTTTCGGTCCTAGCTCCTAACAACTGCATTTTGGGAACACAAGACTTCATTGGACCCGTGAACAGGATACTTAGATTAGCAGGAAGGGGGAACGTTTAAGCTGTCAGGAACCAGCCATTTGAAAACAAATGCAAACAAGGGCTTGGTATGCTGTTTTATCAGTCTTTGGTACGCTAGTCATGTCTCGCAAACCAGTGCCATCTAGTTTCCCTTTGGGGCTACTGTGTGGGTTATCATAAAGGTTATGAAAATGTATGTGATATGAATTTTAGGCTATACCACCAAGTCTGAACAGCAAGCAACATTTCAAGATGCAGATGCTCCATGGTCATGAATTAACTAAAGGTCCTGCTTACCTACAGTGACAGCAGTCTTACTAACTGTTACTAACATGTTAGTTTGGAGTAGTTTCACTTTCATTTTCATAGTTACACATGCATTAGTCTCCATTGTGAGACAATGATATACACCTGCCAAGCACAGCGATACAGATTGATTTAGGTCATTTATACTCATCTATACATTCACTAACTCTTTATTGTGTGGTGGTTGGGTTTATATAGTGAGCCTGGGGTGTTTTAACACTGTTTAATACACTGATGGGAAACCCTGAGGACTTTTAAATCAGTAAGTAATAAATATCTGGGCCACAGATTTTAAAAGCTAAAGCAAGCACAAACAAGTCATCTTCTAAACATTACATAACTCCAAGAGTTGTGTTACAAATACCAACAATGCCAATTAGCAAGTGAACTGATTCCTCTCCTTTGCTAATGCCCTCCTTCAACGGCAAAAATGGGCTGTAGAAAATTTTGTTATTCGATTTTCAAACTTAAATCTTCCATTTTGCAAATTCATTCCTTATGAACAATTTTCTCTAGCAAACTTTCACACCAGGCTAATGAGGCAGAAAATATCTGCATCATCCGTCATTGTGAAAAGTTCGGTTAAGTTAACCTCGCACGGTAACCTTGGCTGAGATCAGGGTCGTGATTCAGGTCAAACTGTTCTTGTTTGGTGAGAAAGTTTGCTTTGTTTGGTTATATCTCCTCAGCTCATTTTCTATGAATACAGTGTGGTCTGAAAGCTGCGAGATACAAGTGTGTTGTTAATGAAGTCAGAATATTGCCACAGCAACAAACATGCAAACTATCCAACCAGCTGTTAAAATTAAAGAACTTCGCTCCATTCACAACCAAAGCCAACAGACACAGCAAGCTTCACGTCTTCCTCCAAGTCTGCTTTCAATTGTATAACTGAAGTGAGAACCCAGAGGCAAGTGACAATAAAGGAAGTACACTCGCGTACATGGGTTCGTCCTGAACGGTGGTGACATTCCTGTGTACAAGACTCAGTGAGAATTTCCTCTGAAATGGAGTCAGTGATCCTCACCCAGCTGTCAAAGCCAACCCCTGCCAGCTCACTGCCCGAGTAATACTTTCATCGCACAGGAGAGTGTGAGAGGAAAATGAAGTTGCTGATTCTCCCAGTTATCATCGCTCCTCTCCACTCCTCTGAACTGACTGCATAAAATTGGAGCAAGTGCACAATGTTACACCAGCCAAACAAGTTGCTTTAAGTTTATCTAGCAGCTACTCCTGTGGAGAACCAGCCGTCATTTGAACAGTTATGTTCAAAAATATAAAAGAGATATAGTAGCTGGAGAATTTTGATGTTTAGAGTCCTGTAGCGCACCTCGCCTACGGCACTGTGATAGAAAGTAAAGAACAAAGGGAAAAAACTCTGTAGGAACAAAATAGGAAACTGACTGATAATCACAGGAGTCTATCTGTGTTTTGCTCTAAAAACACACACATACACAAAATCTGTGTCCAAAAAACAACCAGAAATTTGCATTGAGTGACTCACACAGGTCAGTTCACCTCTGCTTGTGAATGTCATACATACAACACTTTCAAAAGAGATTGAGAGCATTTAATATTTGAGAAAAAAAAATCAATCATCTCGCCTGGGATGCAGCAGAGCACTGTGGTTCTTCTGTGAATGCCAAAAAGCCAAAGCAAAACAATTCACTCCTGCTAATTTATGCATTCAAGTTGCTTAATTTGAACTTTATATACAGGTTCTGCTGCCCGGTTCCGTATTTGTCATGCCACACAATTGAGCTTCTGAACAACCTTGAGGCAGTAACAATGATCTTCTGACACTGATGTTCACAATCATGCATCGTAATTTGCAATGTAGCCCCAAGAAAAGCCAAAACACGGACCTCATTAGCACCTTATGAGCAATGGCCCCTGATAAAAAAAACAACAACTTTAGTTTCTCTTTTGGCAGAGTTTCAAACCTTCTGCTGCAGAGCTACTTCAAAGAAAGTAAATAATGCCTGTCAAATGATTAACTTGACAGCATTACGTCTTTTCTTGTCGGTGTCTGTGTGCGAAGAGAGGAGGGAACGAGGACAAAATGACAACTTGGTCCACATCTGTGTGGGTCTGAAGTCTAAGTTAATTTCTGATTTATCTAGTGCAAAAATCAGGGTTCTCAGATAAACTAAGCCCGGAAGTAGAGCAAGGAAAAGAAATCAAGTGTAGGACATACATGCCACTTTCATTAACAATTTCATAAAACATGGGTGGCCTGCCCTGGCATTGACACTTACACCTCTCCCAAGTGTCGCTCCTGCAAATGAGCGCAGGAGTCACAAGTTTGCATGTTCACAGCAGACAAGATGTGGTGACGTGCAAGAGAAAACGCTGAGCCATTCATTTGGCTCATCTCTAATTATGAAAAAAAGAGGAAAAAAAAACTTCAAGACTTGTGCAAGGACCCATGGAGCGCTGAAAAACAAGTAGAAACAGCGAGCAGTGATGCAAGGGAAAAAAAAAAAACAAGGCAAGGTTCACAGGTATCACTACTGATTAGGCTACAACAAGTGCAGCCATTTTTATGTGACGCAGACACAGGCAGACGCCCACTCGCAACTGACTGTTATTCCAGCTTCAAAACCAAAGAACAACAACTGCAAGAGTAGTGAGCTTGAGAAATATGACAAGTTTGAACTGTTGGTATGTCATTTGACAGCATTAGTGGGAACATTTGTTCTCAATATGAAATCTAAATCTTACTTATGGCCTTTAACCTTTAAAAGCACAGCTGTAGTCACAGCTGTTTGTCTTGTGTTCTGCACGGCAAAAAGCAGCCTCACAATTAAATGCCTTTAATTCACATGCTTATCAAGATGATGAAAAGCCCGGACCCACAGCCAAGAAAGCGCATAGCACATGTGGAAACACCTGCCAGCGAGCCACAGGACAAAAGAGCGACGCTCTCTTTCAACAGCTGAGCTGGCTGAGAACTGAGTGATGGAGTGGCTGAGGACAGATGACCTGCTGTGCCACTGAGGCGTGTTTACACTGGAGGAAATGTGACTTTAACTTTAGGAGAGGAGAATTCCAGCAAAAAGACAGTCTGAGTTCAGATAATTTATGCTGGAGGAAGGTTCTTCTTAGCCTGGTGTTACCAGACCTTATATCTCATCTCAAATGAGATATGAGATGAGGTCTGGAACTCCTCAATATTGAGCCGTTTGTGGAAGGGGCGTGGCCAATGGACATAGCCCACTGTGACAACCAACGTGACTGGATCAGCCTACAACCAATGAGAGTAACGAAATATGTGACATTGATACAGAGCACCAGTGACACACAAAGTAAACAAACAAGCTAGAGCTGTAAGGGCAGCTAATAGGAATAGCAGCATCTTTCCACCCATAAAAGCCTTCAGTGCCGTTGTTCGTGCCGTTCGTCTTTTATCTCAGAGAGAGAGTCAGTTTCTGCTAAAACCAATTCCATTGCTTTATCAATGGAGACCTCCACTTGAGTAGTTGTGTTTGTTGTTTTCTATCAGAGACGTTTAGCCTATAATGTCTCTGTTTCTATTCAAACGGCAGTGCTCTTCTCTGGCGTCACCATCTAGATCTCGCCCCTCCAATCAGATTGTCCGACCATGGCTTGGACGGGCGCAGACAAACCAATATTAAGGGTTGCTAGACATAAAGCGAGTTCAAATGTGAAACATGAACTCGCAAGATTTCTGTGTAGTATCTAGGCTGGGTTCTTCTCATTCAGGAGGGAATTTTGAATATTAGGGAAAGCATGCACTAGGACAGTCTCATCTCGGCTCCCATTCTAATTACCACAGAGAAATTAAGGTAAGTGACTCACCAGATTCACTTTCACTTTAAACTAACTAAATGCACATATAAATTCATATGATCTTAGCTGCAAGTAAAAGCTCACATGCTCCAAAGGCAGCGGGCGTGAAATGAGGCATGAAGAGAGGAGCAAGTCAATCTATGCGGTCACTTTAGAGTTCAAAAGCTTGCCAACTCTGAAATGTTTTATGTTTTTCTATCCAAAATGAGTGATTTGGAAGAAAAGGAGGGAGAGGGAGAGAGGGGGTGGGGTGGGTGTTCCCTGCCTGGAGAAGTCCTTGGAAAATATGGAATCCATCAAACAAACCGAAAATCTTTTGAAAGGCTGACACAGGTCATGATGCACTGCACCCTATATATAAATGCATCAACACTATTCCATATGTGCAGTTGAATCTGATCCCTACAGCTCTGCAATACCTCATACTCTTAGCCAGTTGTAGCAGAATGCCAGTGCGCCCTTATTACTCAATTTTCACTGGATTTTTGTCCACCTGTATTTTCTTGGTATACTGAATACATCTTTACAATCACTTCCAGTGCAATTCTTTTTCAACAACAAAAAACAACAACAACATTCTGTTAACATCTGCTTACAGACTTGAGGTAGACTGATGGTGTGCAGGGGGCAGGGCCCAACAGATGATTGGCAGCACAGCTGAGGAAGGGTGTGGAGGCTATCCAGCTGACATCACAGGTGACTGCAGGCACCCTCACTTGTCATCACCCTACCCCCAATTTCCACTGCTTAATACTGGCAATAACGTTAATGGATCCGACTGCGCTTGGCAAAGGGAAGACACTTGGCTGGCTTGTTTAGTCTCCCTCAACCAGAAACTAATGGCAATAAACAAAGTATGTCAGGACGTGTAGCAGTCTACAAGTCCGCCCACTTCTACACACATACAATGAGTCTATACAAGTATGCATGAGCACACACATAAACACTTCGCCAATCATCACAATCAAAAATCTCCAGGAAAGAAACTACACTAATTATCCTTGATAATGAGGTCCCACAATGCATTGCAGCTTGACTAATGAGCAGAATATGGTGACGTGGAGATCTCCATAAGATGATCTAAGTCAAATTAACACCTCGTGAATACATGTTTGAAACAGCAAATACACATTAAGTCCTTCATGCTGGCAATAAACTAAACGAATGAGTCATTTTGGTCTGAATAACTAGTAGGATATACTGTGTACTGAACCGTGCGTTGTATTCTGAAATAACTGCTACTTTGACAAGAGCTTGAAACATATTTGAATTTCAAACTCAAAAGCCTGTGAACAGCATTCAGGTGTTACTCCTATGGCCAACCAACATTTGTAAATGTTAATTACTCTAATCTTTCATTTAAAACCAGAAAATAAATGAAGCTTTAGCTTGATCGGTGTAACTTTGTTGTTGAAACATTTCTGAGAGAACAGCACTGAAAGCTTTGCAGGTTAACACTCTCTCAGTGTATTTTTATGGCATCGCTGCATCCATTTTGAACAGGAATGACTACAGAGAATGAAATTTGTATAAATACCAAACTGGTCACTCGTTATTTTCCTATTAATCCATGCCTATTCAATATTTACACCTCAACGTATTACTTACTGAGATGTGAGTTAGGACTGTGGGTATTGACAAAAAGTATTATAACAATCATAAGAAGTGAACATCACAGAAGCTTGGTCTGATCTGAGCAAATAAGTGGACTTCACTGAATCAGCATAATCTTACAGAGCACGTGTTTTGCCTGATGGAAATTTAATGTAAACATCTGAATTTTGGAAAGCAGCTCTGGCCTGTAAAATCATGCTGAAATACAGAGAAAAACCTCCCACTGTATTCCACTCACTCATTTGCTCACCCAAATTCATGCTGCGGTTTTCAAAGCCTTGTCTTAAGAGTTCACAGAAAACAATGATCTAGACACCAGAGCCACACACGCAAATATGTTGCCAAGTGAAGGATACTGTACTTGGAATTGATGAATTTAGGACATTTTGGAAGTGAATAAGCTGCCACTGGACCAAAGAGAAGCTCACTCTGGCTGGGCGTCATTTGTAAGTGTTTTACTAACGCTGACATCCATACCTTGAATTCAGTACTAATAAAAATTTTCTTTGACTATATCGTATTAATGCGTACATTTCAGTTCCATAAATCCAGCTGTTTGCCTCTGCAAATTAATGCATGTTAACATTTTCGGCATGCAACTAGAAACTGGCAAAACACACGGGGGTATGTCATTTTCTGGTCAAAGTTAGACAAAAGATACAGAGGGGCGAATCTTCCCACATACCCACTCTTTGGTCAAACTGTGTGAGTAAGGCATTTTGTGAGGATGTGGAGCATTTATGATGACTGACAACCGACTTCCTTGCGTACTTCCACACTCAACATAAACCCTGCAGTGCTCTATCTTTCAAAAGTTGTATAATAGGTCTATATGCTGAAAAATATATTGCCTTTGAATATTAAAGTATCAGAATCCTAAATTTAGATTTGAATGTCAACCTAAGTAACAAATATCCACACTGCCAAACCCATACAAACATGAGCCTTAAGTGACACACACACAGACACACAGACACACACACACACACACAATTCCCAAAAGACAGGAAGTGAAGCCGTGTCCTTACTTGACTCGTCTGCTGTCAGGACAAGTGTGGCGAGGCTGGTTTAGCCTGTGTTTTGGAGAACGAGAGAGACTGGAGACAGAAAAAGGAGACTGAAACTCGCGTTAACGAGACAGGCTTGCTTCGCAGACAGCCGCTCGTCCTGCCAAATGTCATGGGCCATCCGAGATGTTTTACTGGGCAACATGACGCTGTATGAAGCTTGGACGTCTTAACGATCCTAACCAGAAGGTTCTCCCACCAGCGGGGTCTGCTTGGGTGGTTTTTAGACAGGGCCGGGTGGCTTTTTGGCTTGAAATATAACCATCACATTCCCTTGGTTTGCCCGTGCTTAGATAACACCGATGTGAAACAATGTGTTTTAGTCTCATGCTACAGAAGGTCTGACCAACATTAACAATGTCTGAAACAGCTTGTAATATTATTGATGCAATTACTGGCGGGTTATGTTTGAGTTGGACTCGATAATGCATCGGTCATATTGCTGGTGATTTTGAAGGGGCACTCTGGCGCACCAGTGCATCTTAGATCAATAAGCAATGATTACCGAAGCCCTTTTTCAACACTGATTTGACATATTTAGAGGTTGCATTCAAATTTGCAGTAGGAAGTAGAACCA
>OMKZ01033777.1:21109-34003 GCA_900302535.1 Neoniphon sammara | reverse complement strand
CTTAGATAACACCGATGTGAAACAATGTGTTTTAGTCTCATGCTACAGAAGGTCTGACCAACATTAACAATGTCTGAAACAGCTTGTAATATTATTGATGCAATTACTGGCGGGTTATGTTTGAGTTGGACTCGATAATGCATCGGTCATATTGCATTAAACAAGCACAGAAGAAGAGACTTTTAATTCTAAGTTGTGTTGTAATGGTCTGTGTGTCTGGCATGCAGCTTGTATGGTGTGTTGTTGCTCTACCAATCAGATGTAAAGCTAAATGAAAAAACACTGCAATCAACTGACTGAAAAACAATTAAAAAGATTTCTCTGAGGCTGTGTGTATTTAACTGAAAATACAAATTGGCACCAAAGGTCCTAACATTTTGGACACACCGAAAAAAAAAAAAATCAACGCTGACTGCGAACTCTAATGCCATTTCTATTGCTGGTGATTTTGAAGGGGCACTCTGGCACACCAGTGCATCTTAGATCAATAAGCAATGATTACCGAAGCCCTTTTTCAACACTGATTTGACATATTTAGAGGTTGCATTCAAATTTGCAGTAGGAAGTAGAACCACCTTCAAGATTGCTCTTTCGTGACAAGAAAGGGGGAAAAACTCCAACAACAAAAATGAGAAAAAAATGTCTGCTGGCCAAAAATTGGCTGGTGCAACAGAAGCCTTGATGATTCACCGTGTGTCACAAAACCAGGCCTGCCCTGCCAAAGACAACTGGAATAACACACTTTGTCATGCTTTTGGTTTGAAGAAGATAGTCAAGGTATAAATACCTGTGACTTGTTAACTCTGGGAGCCAGAAAACAGAACCTACCAAAGCAAATAAACTGAATAAACCGCTTCATTCTATTAATCAAACATACAACTGCAACGCCAAACAGACAGAACATCACACGCTGTTCCTGTGTAGCTTTAATGGGCAGAGAACAGCACAAAGCCTGCCAAGGTGAGGGGATCAATTCCCACTGGTGCCACGCTTCATAAAATCTACAAATGTAGATATTAATGGTACTGTGAGGCATTTTGGATAAAAGAAAGCAACATAACTGCATGTTATATATAAATGGGATGACACATTATTGTGATAAATACCCTACAAGTATAGTGCACAGTTTCAGTGTTTGGGAGGGGAGAAAAAAATCAGTTGGGTCCAAAAGATGTAAATTCTATAGAATTTATGTTTTACGTTAGACAACACATTATGAAAATAGTCGTATCAAAACTGCACAGGTTTTAATATAAAAAATAAATGAATGAATGAATGAATGAATAAATAAATACATAAATAAATAAATTCTGGAGACCGAAAGCAGAAAGCTCATCTTCCTTCTACTTCTTCTAAGTCTACGTCATAGCCACCTAGTTATTGATGGTGATACAGTGACCCAGTTCTGTCATAAATGTCGAGCCCCCAGTTATCTGGGTGCAGATAGCAGCGCAACAGAGCTGCAACACAGCCGCTGCAAAGCGCCAGACAGGGCAGTCAGTCAAAACTAATAAAGCTGTAAAAAGACAGCGAGTCGTAAAATATATCACGCCTAGAAAAACAATTGGAACATTTGGTGAGCGGGAGAGTGAGGCAGGTAATGCTGATGCGGTTTATAAAATCATTTTGAACAGCGTCAAAAACAGAGCGTCTGAAGCTTGAGTCTGCTGAGGCGAACTGCCTATGACGCTCGGGGTCATGTGCTGTTTTGTTTTCATGAGTCCTTCTCAGGTGAGGACACACACACACACACACACACACACACACAAATATACCTATGAAGATTCAACATGTCACAGAAAGGATTTTTCCAACAAAATTAAGTTCGTGTTTACACAGGCAGAAAATGCTCACTGAAGCGAAGCCAGACATGAAGATTTGAGCGACATTGAAAAATAATGGTTGCCACTACAAAAACAAAACAAAACAAACAAAAAAAACTTGATAAAATAATGTTAAAACAATATGCTTTAGCTATAAAGCTGCCAAAAAGCAATATTCCGAATAGCCTTCATGTGTTCTATCCCATTTACTAGTCAAAGTTCAGCATTTTCTATGATGCTGGTTGCTCACCTGACTAAACTTGGCTAAGAAGATGGGTAACGTTAGGGTTAACGTCCATAAACAGCAAGGACCGGTGCACACTTGGATGAATGTCCTCATGACGGCCCGGTAGATTTAAAGCTAGTACTGTTTATGAGAAGATCTAGGTGTGCAGAGACTGTAATGAAGAGAAGCTACAAGGATGTAAGGATACATAGGCATTCTGCATATTGGACCCTCAAACGTTCCAAGTCAGCACTTAACCAAATACAAACAAAAAATAAAGCTAAGTGAACATGTTCCATTAATTTAAATTTTGGATAAAAAATTATACCATCATTTGAAGATTTTTTTTATTCCACTTTCTATAAGACAGTCGGTCCTGAGAGCATACTGCAGAGTACAATAACGTTGAGGAGGCGGATGAAAAAATAAAATAAAATAAAATCTATATTGAAAACAAATAGCTTTCCCTTATAAAAGAACATCATATCAAGTCTAATGTTCATAGCAGAAAGCTTGAATGAGATGAGTGGAGTGAATGGATGCACAAGCAGTGGTTCAACTATGCAGGGAAGAATTATCAGTGGAGTACAGACACGTTCCCCATTTGTAGGTTTCCATCCAGTCCACAGATTATTACATCATGAGTGAACCAAATCTAAACATTACAGACACTTTTTATTTTTATTAGCCTGTCACAGTGTTGGCTTATTTGAAAAGTGCCACTGTTATGCAAAATGGTAAGAATGAGTATCCTTACAGTGATAACAGGTTTGGAGATGCAACAGAGCTGCACCGTGACACGTTCCCAGATGACCTGTGTGTATCTGTACAAGGGTGTGCAACAGCAGGACTGCATCTGCAAAGTTCGGCAACTGACTTCATGGCAATATCTGGCTTGCGCCATGTGAAACCTCACTGCCACCGCACACCCACCTATTCCACTAGCTTCATATTCATTCTACAGGCACCGAAAGTGTTCAAATCTGACAATTTCCACATTAAAAAGGAAATACATGCTTTCTGAGTGGCATGCCAAAGTCGAGAATACAGACCGTAACATGCGCCTGTAAAAGCAAACCAATTGCACAAGGCCTGAAGGTGACTAAACAGCCTTCTCATCGTGACAGGGTAGGTTTGTTTTGACGCAATGGACAAGTATTTTTTGTGCCAGTGTGCCCATACAGGACAGTAAATAAAATGTATTAAAGTTGACCTGTTTGATAAATCAACAAATCATGTAGTTACCCACTGGACCAATGTTCTGGACTAGACTGAAGATTCAGCAAAGGAGAAAGTAGGGGAAAGAGAAAGATACTGATAATCTTGCTCTACTTTTAATTGGACTGGACTGTTGGAGTCTACACTAATGCGTGTGTTGTACACCACAGCTCCCACATTATCTATTTAGTCTAGTATACTAGTGCTTTTTGCTTTGTCTGTGCAGCCAGATGAGGCCACTTCCTAGGTATCCCACACCACCTAGCGAGCAGATACTGAGTCGGGGATGGCACTTCAAACCATGAGCTGTCAACAGCACCATCTTTTTGGATCAAGGCTGCAACACAAACGCACTCCTATGGGCTTTGCTCTTTGTTAGCTGTGCAGGGTGTTACCTACAGGTTGGTCGTGCCCGTATCACACGAAGCTTGCTAGCTCAGGTTCATGGACAGAGCACATGCAGAGCCGGAGAGCAGCGATGAAAACTGTAAACAAAGGACCCTGACACCACTAAAGTCGGACTCAGAAACACACCACTGCAAACGGGCGACACCCGGGAGAAAAACGTAAACCCGCGTCGACCGCACAAAAAGCTTTGGGACAATATATTCATATCAAACTGGGTTTATAGCTATCGGTGTCACTCCGCCATGTCCCGCCATCTTGGACAGGCAGCCAGCCATTAACGTTACTTGTAACGTTTGTCAACTCGTTCACATTGACTTGAGTATCCAAACCCAGAACAAGCAGAGCCCGTCCACTCAGCAGAGCAATGCAATGTCACAACACCCACGTACACAGCTCCCAAAACACCACACCACTGCAAATGCACGTACAACGCAACTGCTACTTGGCACTAACCTTACCAGCTAAACGGGCAGGCTCTCGTCGCTGCACCGTAGAAGGCAGCTAACATTGTACTTCAACTAACGTTACATATCCACATACTTCTGTGTTCGTGCTTCACACCATAGTCTAGCATTACAACCATTTCAACACAACATCAAAGTTTCCTCATTAACAGTGCAATGTTTCCAACAGTCAATGGAGTGCTAACGTTACACAAAACCGTGACGACGTTGTGTTATGGGTGATGCCTTTGCAAGCACACGAAACTGAGTTGGACAGAACAGCTACCATGCTAACCGAGAAGGGCGGCTGCCAAACAAACATTATGATGTCCGTTTGAAAAAAGAGAACTACGGGTTGTCGGCTGGCCTGGACAGCGAAGCTGCGTAGCCGCAGGTGCAGGGTCGCTGCTCATCGGATGATGGTAGCTAGCAAGTTAACGTTAGCTGGCTGGCTAAAGAGGGGCTGCGGCTAGCTGGCCTTGCTCTCCTCAGCGAGAGGGCCTCTTTATATTCAGACTGACTTGCCACTTCGAGGGCAAATAAACCGCCCTGTGTAGTAGTTGTGGGCTGGTGTGTGTCCTGCGGACTAGTGTGCTGCTTGGTTGTAAGACAGGTCCAGTTAGATTTGCTACCTTCATCAGCAGGGCCTTCGTTCTGGCGCCATCTTCATGAAGCCTCTGAAATCCAAACAGTGAGCTGCAAGCAAGAAGACAACATAGGCGGCTCAGTATCACTTGCAGAGCGGCTCAGAGAAATTCTCGACATGCAAGCAAAGAAAACAAATTGATTTCAAATTGAACGTTTAGGCGTGTGTACGGGGTTACTGTTCCGACCTGTCAATCCCGACCAAACTGTCCCTCTCCTGGGCTGTCAGTGTCGGAAAGTCCTCCTCGGTTTCACTCGCTTTTCCCGCCGCCATTTTCTTTTCCTCATCACCACCAGAAGCCGAGCCGAGACTCCGAGCAGCAGCGCAGGCAGCAACGGCGAGCGACACACCGCACGATTGCATGGAAAATCGCGACGCGGGGACGAACAGTTTGATCCGCCGAATCAAACAAGAAAAACTGAAAAAAACAAAACGACCAAAAACTTTTTTTCCAGGATGAAAAGATGCGTTTCGATATAGTAAATCCTTTCGGGGGTACAGAAGCGCTCTCCGGGTTAGCTCCTCAAACGTCACATTTTTCAACACAAAGTGATGTTGTGTCACTATTTAAATGCAAATTACTGAGTATAGTATCCAAGAAGTGTGTATTTGACAATAAAATCCGTTACAGCCACGAAGATAAAGTTGTTATAATTGTGTCACCCAAGCGAACCCACGCGCCGCTGTAGACACGCCCTCTGGTCCCTCTTCAGCCAATGGGAGCGTCCGGACCCCACCATATGACTTCCCTTGCTATATGATTTTTTTGGTCTTAAATATTCATATTCTCTCTGCAAACCACTCATCTATATTCTACGATTATTCTGGAAGCATTATTGCAAAAAATAATTGTTTGCTGAAACTGCACACTGTTCCTGTGCATCCCCGAGCATTAATAAGCTAAAACAACTTTTCCGCTAAGGAATGCAGTCATTTCTATAAGACAAAAAAATCATCTCATGTGCAATAACAAGTATTGACACTTGGCTGTCAGTTACCGTTTTCCTTCACAAACCGGGCAAACGATGACTGCAATGCATCACTGCAATATTCGTGCCTTTCCCACCGCGAAGCTTCTCGCTGCACTTTCCGAAGCCCCTCATAATTCCACGAAATCTTTCCCTTACTGGCATAAGTTGCAACATTTTAGTAATAAAGTAGCTAAATTGCTGAGACTAATCATGCCAGATCAAAGCATTATAACTGACGTGGCAGAGCATCACAGTGAGTGGGCGGGGCTTAGTATTGTCAACATCCTGGTGACATAACTAGCTTCTCCAAAATGGCGGAGGTGGATCACAGGGAAGGTTAGTGATTCTGTTTGGGCGCAAGTCCGGCGTTATTATCCCGCTTACAAGAGGATTTGAGAAGTTTCTCCATTTAATTGAATTAATTTGTTACTTATGCTTTGAAACAATTTTAATTAAGGTCTGAAAGGGAATCTTTACGCTCATAATATTGGTTTGGTAGCCATTTAACGCTAGCCAGTTAGCATTAGCTAGCCACAAATGCTAGTGCTTGCTACAAAATAGCAATGGCGGGTGGTGTCTGAACTGCCATTATATATACCTGAAAGGTCATTGTAGCACGACTTTGGTTTTGTATAACTATGTGTGGGGCCCAAGCAAAGTAACTGACTCATTTTGGAGCGCGTTCATGTGGGCGTGGTGCGCGCATGGTTAGGAGTTGCTGGCATATGGGAGAGGTGAAGTCTGGTCTGCAGCTATACATTTTGTTCAAAAACTGTCTGACACATGGAAGGGCCTAGTTCTGACGGGACGGAGTTGTTATTCTACTAACTCACTTTTTGTTCTCCTCACGACAGGTCAGGACGACCCAGAGAGTGACGATGAGGTGTACGAGGTGGTGGACCTGACAGAATATGCCCGGAGGCACCAGTGGTGGAGCAGGGTGTTCGGGAACAACTCTGGCCCAATCGCTGAGAAGTACTCCGTGGCCACGCAGATCATGATGGGAGGGGTCACTGGATGGTAAGGCCTGGGGGTCTGGTCATGTGTCACCTTTGATGCCTGAATCCAGCCCAACACACTTAAATCTTGAAGCGTGTTCTACCTTGAAAAATAGGTCAAGTCAGGTACTGACAAATGAGGCATGATTCAAGTAATTGAAAACTGAAACTGGCACTTAACAAGGAGGAATTGAATGCCTTTTAAGAAAACTACATTTTATACCCTTTTAAGTGACAAGGGTAAAGAAATTCCAATGGGTCATAGAAGGTAGAACCTCCCTTCTTTTTCTCACTATATGTAGGTGTGCAGGTTACCTCTTTCAGAGAGTTGGGAAAATAGCTGCTACGGCTGTCGGCGGAGGTTTCCTCTTGTTGCAGGTGAGCATATATTAACACATTCTATAGTCTAAGTTGTAATAATGCATCATGTGACGCATCTTTAATGTGAGGAGTAGTAAATACAGTTTATCATTTGTGAGAGCTTCAGTGTCCAGTGAAGATGCCAGCTGGCCAGTGTACTGCTAGTCTGGTCCACTCTGTGCAGCAGAAAGACTGGCATTGTTTCTCTGCTGGACATGAACCATCTGGGTACTTAGGAAGTGCAGCTAACTTAGTCACAATGATTTGCCTTTTAAATTACAGTGCAGTTAATTTTACCATTTTATTGTGTGATTACAGCAAAGGCAGATGGTTGTCTTAGTTAACAGGCTGGCGAAAGGACAGGGTAGTTGTTGAAATATAGCTCCTCCGCAATCTAAAATAAGCAGTTTGAATGGGAAATAGGTTTGGGACAACGTATTTCTTATGAACCCTCACCCTTTTCTGCCTTTTTATTTTAGCTATATTTGAAATATACCTCAACTCTCAGGTGCCAAGCAAATGAAGACTATTACATTTTGATAGTTCAATAAAAGGGTTCTCTGCGCCCAGCAGGCAAAAGAGCACTATCACTTAGTAGCTTTCTATGCTGTTTGAGTCCTGGAGTTCATATCGTTTGATTCTTCTTGTGAAATCTGTTCTTCTCTCATGCCACTGATTACGTTTTTGAATATACTATCATTAAAATAAAAGCATCTGGATCGATGGCACAGCCTACTAGAGCAAACAAGATAAAAGAGAAAAGAAGATAACAAAACAAAACAAAAAAAAAAACAGAACCAATCCTTTCTCCACCCTAGATGATGAAAAATTTGATGCCTACTCTTAGAAAACTATTACTGGCATTAAAGCAGAGCAAATTTTAGGTTTCTGTTCACATTATGAGTCATTTTAGGACCTCAGCCTACAAAATAGTTTCACTTATAATATATGGAGTCATCTGTGGTTTTGAAATATTTACTGATGAATTCAGTCCTATTTTTGTCTCTTGGGTTAGGGTTGTTGCAGACAGGATCAACAGTGAAAAAGCATGCTATAAAAACACATAGCAAAGACAATAAAAACACATTACAAATCGCCACTGTATAATGCTGTATACTGCTGACTGTTGATAAATCCAGACAAGAAGTCAGTAGAGTGCAATACATGGACTGTAAGTTACACTGCAGGTTTAACTTGATACATTTTGCTACATTGTACTTCATTTCTAATTAGAGTCTGCTTTGACAAGTGTGATGAATCCTCGGTTGACACCTTGTCATCTGCAGATTGCCAATCACAGCGGCTACGTGCAGGTGGACTGGAAGAAGGTGGAGAAGGATGTGAACAAAGCCAAGAAGCACCTGAAGAAGAAGGCAAACAAAGCAGCTCCTGAAATAAACACTTTCATTGAGGAGGTAAAGGTATCTGCAACAAAGCTTCATTATTTTCACCATGTCACTGCTCCCGATGCATGAGTTCACTCACTGTAACTCGGAATATTAAAAAAACAAAAAACAAAAACAAAGGAATCACATATGGAAAATAACAGTTAAGCACTAACTATTTTTGAAGCTATCAATTTTAATGGGTTTATAGCAAAATGCCAACATCTTTGTCCAATTTGGATGTGTTGATTTTAGTGATGGACTTATTATTCAATTCACAATGAATCAGCAATGCCCTCTAGTGTGCAGTTAGATACATTACACCTACTAGCTGCTATATAAGAAGCTAGAAAGAGATGGTGTATAGACAGATGAGTCTATAACTATATGCAGCAAGACCAGTGTAGATGTTTTTGTGGGAATCCATTTTCACTACAACCACTGGAGCTCAGGATCTGATGAAAGTTTGAGCTTGTGGAATTAATGGGTGCAAGCATATTTGCTCAGGATTTCCCAGTTTACACACTGGGCATGTAGCAGATATTCTTATCTAAGTGACTTAGAGCAAATCCAGGGAAAGGTGACCTGAGCGCCCATGTTCTTTTTCAGCAACGCCCTGCTTTACCCTCCAGCATTCAGGACCATTCAGACCCTGGAGCTGCCCAGCACAACCACAGTCTTATCCACTAAATCTTCTGCGTTTTCTCTTTCGCTCTCTCTATTTAGGCCACAGACTTCATCAAGAGGAACATCGTCGTGTCCAGCGGCTTCGTCGGCGGCTTCTTCCTGGGCCTGGCCTCCTAAAGCCGCTGCACTTAACTGTGAATCCACACACTACATAGGATGTTGTCATTTCCCTCCCCCCCTCATCGTTTACCTCTCTGCCAGAAGCGTGCATTGCTTCTCCTTTTCCGTAAACTGAACAGGAGGTTCTGAGTTGAGCACTAGAGCATGATGTGTTGTGACAGTGGTGTTATCATGCAACATTGTTCCTCCTTCTCCCATTCTTTATTGCACCAAGCCAAGCTAATTACTTCCTGTGGGGGAGGACTAAGTGCACATTGTGAAGCGATGGTACAATAGAGAATGGGGGTGCTTGGATTGTACTGTGAAAATTCATCTCTCACCTCTCCTGTTGGACCTTTTATGGACTTGTGCCAGAGTGCTGAGTATGTCAAGCTGCCACAAACACAGGTTTCAAAACTGATTTGAGTCAAGATTGCCTATTCCTTTTGTCTGTATTTTGCTGGCGATGCTGATCTTGTATCAGTGAAACTTAATTGGCCTGTGTAGGCACCCATGTAAATATATAGCCAACCCCTGAGTGCTGTAAATAAACACAAAAGAGGGAACAGATAAAATGTGTGGATAGCAGCAGGGTGGGAAGTTATCACCAGCCGCCAGCCCAGTGCTGAGATTTTTGTTTCCATATGGCTGCTGTTTGTGTCTTTTACAAACCATTTAAACTGGTTAGCAGACACAGCGGTCAGTTAAGAAAATTTCAATCCAGTGACACTTAAGCTGGCGGATGAAAAAGAAAAAAAAAAAAGATACTTCCACCCTGAACAGGAGCTCTAACCAATATACAACACATATCAAGAGCGTAAATCACAACTCTGTGAAATGTGTGAATTTTCTCTACTTAACTTTACACTGAGTACAAAGACTACTAAATACAAAGAGTATTCTGTATTCCTCAGCACCGTAATGCCCTTTAATTACGGGACTAGCGTCTGACACGCCCTAATTACCACCATCACAAGCTAAACGCCAAACGAGACACCAGTCCTGTCATTAGAGGGCATGATGGCGCAGCAGTCGTGATTCCTGCACCTTTGCTTTTGTCATTGTACAATTAGAAGTGTCAGTGTAGCAATAAGAGAACAGCGACGCTGCCGAGTCGTGTAATCAGATAAATCATCTAGATAGCACATGCAGTTACAAGTCCACTTCAGCTGCTTAGGAGTTATCGTTTGTTTTTGCCTTTATCTAACCGTGCAATATAATGTTTCAGTTTAAAGATGTTTCTGCTGAGGTGTTTAAGTCTGTTACGGTGTTTTTTTTTGTATGTTCATATTCTCATTTATTTAATTTCATTACTTTGATAACATTAATTGAGCTGTATGGATTTGGTTGGTTGTCAGTTTTGAAATAAAGTTGCCTGATATTGTTTTGAGTAACAATACTAAAGAGTTATTGAAGTATTTTTTTTCTATATGGGTAGCACAAATTGTTCTCTTGGGGAATTACCTCTTTATGGCGAAATAGTCCATTTGACATTTTTGATCGGGAGTGGTGGCCTGTAGATTATTTGCAAAGTGACTGAACGACAATCTGGCAAAAACATACAAGCCTATAAATAAAAAAGCCAAAACACATGATATGCAATTTGACACAAAGGAGATAGATTATGCTTCCAGAGAGGGTATAATGGTAATAACATTAAACCAGTACAAATATACATCTTAAAAAATAGTAAATTAATGATATTGAGTTATAGTTCCACTCAACAGTTAATCCACTGATAGAGGACAAGGATAAACAATGCAGAACACTACAACAGCAAAGTACAAAGTCATGCAAAAAAAAAAAAAAAGTTTTCGTTGGAGTCTTGACATAAGATAAACTGCAAATCATATTTCCTCAGCTGGTTCACCCAGTAATCGTACAGGATGGTGTGGTGACTGCACAATCACATTGTCAACTACAACAACACTGTATGTACACTTTATATACATGCATACTGAAGTGGCATTTTAATACGGACCTGTCAGATTGTTGATCATCACACTCCATCTGTTTTGTGCTTTTATTTACAATTACAAAAAAAACAAACAAAAAAAAAACAAACGGATGGATATGAATTTGCATATTTACAAGAGGGAATTGAAGTTAGACATGTTTGGCGGCAAAGCACAAGGTAGCCAATGTGAGCTAACATAAATTAAAGGTGCTGTCAGTCATAATGGTAACCAGTTGCAGTGTTTATTTGCTCTAAAAAGTGCTATTATAGGGGCATATGAAAGTAAAAAAGTCAAAATAATACCAGGTGGTCATGCTTTCATTAAACTGAAGATTTGTAAAAATATCTTTTTCAGTGTTGTTTTAAAAAAGCTTGTTTATAAAATCCCCCCCCCAAAAAGTCCATTCTTTCCAGACATCGCTGGTTTTTCAAATGAATGCTGCAGTTGCAATGTTACGTTTCCTGTTGATGAAACCTCTTTATTCTCTCTTATTCAGATGGGCATTTTGAGGAGGGCGCACTCTGTCAGCAGCATGAGGGTGGTGATCATGTAACTACTGTTGGAGATCTGAGAAGGAAGGAAACAAACAGAACAACATCCAGTTATGTGCTCGGTCCTCTCAGTGATTATAAGCCAGTCAACAAAATGACTTGTGGGTATCAACGATCTGAAACTACATTTAACAATACGGCTGGGTATAAATATATTTTTTCAGATTAAAAACAATCTTCTTTTATGTTCTTTGGATGTGTGGATTTTTGCTAAATGTTGCTAAATGCCTGTCCTGCAGTCCACAGCCTATTTGACAAAATTATATGCTGTAGGCTGGTACCATTAAGCCTAAAGGCAGATGTCTTGATGCATTTTGGATTAAAAGTCATGCTGGTAAAGAAGAATTGGGCAAAAGCTAAATTTAAGCAGCAAAATTGACATTGTTAAGTGAGTTGACAAAGAATCAAACTGAATCTAAATTGGTATCAAATCAAACTGGGACCTTGTGAATCAGAATCAAATTGGGACATTAGATACCCAGTCCTATTTAAGAACAAACATTTCTTTTAAATATTCTAATAACATCCCGGAGTGTGTGTGTGTGTAGGTATGCTGAAGGGCATTTGTGAAAAGACAAATGTCTCACATGGACCATTTGTAAAATGTTCAGTATGCTTCTTGGGTGCGATGTTACCTTGATCCTGCCGCTGTGCTTGGCTGACCCCAGTGCAGTGGAGACCTGGTCCAGGCTCCCAGCCGACAGATCCACCCTGAAGTGTCTGTAGAAGTGGCTCTTCAGCGCCTGCATGAACCTCGTCACCTCCTCAATATCAATACTCCCTCCCTCCTTCGCCGTGTCCCTGCCACCCTCGGCCTCGGCCTCCTCCTCCTCCTGCGCTTCTTTCCGAACGCTCTTCCACAGCTCCCAGGCGTCCTGCGGGTGAACCGTGTAGGTGACCTCCAGCGGCGGCACGACGGGCAGGGTCCAAATCAGTTTAAGGTGCTTGATGTTGGACTCGGAGTGGCAGTTTGTCCATAACGCCGTCAGCCATTCTAAGTTTGTGGGGTTGATTTCCAAGGGGCCAAAGCAGCAATCGAACGTCCTTTGGAACCAGGATTTGACCAGGGAGGTGAGCCACTCGGCCCCGCTGCTGCAGAAGAGCGGCAGGCAGACAAAGTC
>OMKZ01033777.1:0-17430 GCA_900302535.1 Neoniphon sammara | reverse complement strand
CAACCACATTTAGAAATAGACAAGACACAGTAGTTGCCACACTCTGCATGAAAAAAAGTTTAATAAAAGTTAAAAACAACAACAACATGATGTCTTAGCTGTTAAGTCCAACACCCTACTAAGGAACTTTATGTGGGTGTATCTTCTGTCCTGTGTCAGCTTTGGAGCTGCATTATTAGAGAACTGAGAGTGAGTGAATTTAGAAAATATGAGTCTCAAGGAGCAAGGAAAGGAATATGAAATAGAAAAAATGAGATAGAAATATCAGGTATAAACAGCATGTTAAGATTGCAAAATATGTACAGGAGTTACAGCAAATAAATATGACTGCACTGCTGATGCATGAGATTTATTTTATTTGAAAATCTCTTACAAGCAGTCGAAAATTTACATTGTTATTCTATTTTTTTTCTGAGATTAAATCAGTATTCTATCAACATTATTTCTTTTCTGCATGTCACAGCGTCTTTTCCTTCTCTGCATGTCACATTCACTCTCCCTCTCCCTCTTTCTCTCTTGTTCTCTCTGTCACTCATTCACACACACGCACACACACACACTCATTCTCCCTCCCTATCTCAACACTAAGATGTCAGCATCTTCTAGGTGCATTGGACTGAAAGACAAAAGGAGGGAAGGAAGGAAGGAATATCTGAAATACATGGATGTATGGACACACATTCATTTCTGCATATGTGTGTGCGCGCGCGCGTGCATGCACACGCCTATGTGTGTGTTTGTTTCATTGTGGCTGTCGGTAACACATGCAGTCACCACAGCTCCCCTCCCTGTTACCATGGAAACTGTGCTCTTCCCTTTTTTTTTCTCTCAGAAGTGTGTTGATTCCTCATTTCTTTCTTTCTTTCTTTCTTTCTTTCTTTCTTTCTTTCTTCTCATGTACTTCCCCCTTATTCTCTACTTCCATCTTTCTAGTCACCCTAACATTGTATTGTGTGTGTGTGTGTGAGTGTGTGTGTGTGTGTTGCCTGAGCATCTAACTGTATTGAGAGGAAGGGCGTTCCACAGCCCATACTTTGCCATACATATGATGACCACATCATCAGCCAATCAGATCACCAATAGCTGCTCCGGGGCTCCAGCCAATGAGGGAAGCTTCGGGATGATGTGTGAGCAGAAAGGATGCAGCGCCATGGAAACTGCAGCGCGTGCCACGGCAGAACAGCGCGCTCTAGTGGCACCACATGTCATTACACAACCCAGTCTATTATTACTATCAATTATCTATTGGTTACTATTTCTCAGCTCAAACTTCCTGTTTTTGTTCGTTGATTTAGTTGTTTTGTTAGTTGATTTCAGTAATTTAGAGATTCTAATAAAGCAATAAAATAGTTTTAAATCATTTTAAGAGATTTTTTTGTTTATAATACTATGGTGGAGTTTACAGCACCAGTTTACAGGACAAATCAGAGGCAAAATTGTAACAAATAGACATTCACATGACTTGGTAATTGTTTAAACTTGACACTGATTCTGACGGGTTTGATGATACTTATGTTGTAAATTCATCTAAAGGCCCATTTTTTTTAAATTGGAGATTTTGTTCTCATCTCGTATGTGCTCAGGGAAAAAATAATGCTCTTTATCATTCTTTGGGGGAAAAAGACTTTAATTTAATTAGTTAAACTGAATGAATCTCAAGACTCCAGCAGACTGGCTCCTGACTGGTCAACTGCACTAATTAAAGTGAGGCAAACCTGCAGAGTGGAGGCTTTCCAGTTCAGATGCTACAAACCGGCCTGACTGGAGGGATTTTGAGCATTTCTTTAATGAGAGGAGCCAAGTTTAAGTCTGCCCAAAGGCAAATAAAAAAAATGTGGCCAACAAAGCCAAATTTTTACAATGTCTTCATTGAACATCTCTGATTATGTATAAAGAAAAGAAAAGACGGCATACCACAAGCTAAAGCAAATCGACTTGGTCCGGTCCATACTTTCTGAAATGGTACTGACTGATAACTAATGTGAATGACTCATAAATATGAAGCATCTCATTATAGGAGCATTGATCACAAATCACACTTTGCCATTCATGTCTTTTCAGTGATTGATCTTGTAGACTTTTTGGCTGATCCTGAATATAAAGAGATTTAACAATACATAAGATCTAATGTAATGATTGTGTTGTTAAACTAGAGCGAACACATGTATATAAATCTGGCTTGGATGTTAGAAGTAAGACAAGGTGCATGTAGGCATACCAGTGGGGTTAGTTAGTGGCTACTAAGCACAATATAGGCCAGTGTTCATTTACACAATGTCTTTGACCATACCCACAACCTCCTCTCACAATACTTAACTTCATCTAACTGTTATAGCCCTGAAAACACTGTATATTTCAGTCAAGTGTAGCCTTTAATACCCAAATGATGGCTGATAGCAATTAGTCTCATAGATGAAATATGCAACATGCAATGCTCTTTGGATTGTTTTTGTCACTCAGCTGTTCCTGCATGCAACAATAACAATGTCACCATGTTTATTCAGCAACACACCCTAATATTCACACTGTAATAATTCATGAAAATTAACTGCTAATTTCTTTGGAGTACGGCTTGCTGAAAAATTAATATATTGAGACAATTTTTGGTCTATTAAACAAATTATTCATGACAGAGAAAATGAAAATTGATCAAATTAGATCATCGCTCCCTGAAGACGTCCCTGCTTCATTTGCATCCTTCTTATGCACATTTTTTGTGCCCTCTCCTCCACTCAGATCGGATTTCACATGAATTTTGTTGATAGTGTGCTGAAATGTGTTTCATTCGATGGCAATGTGGGGCAGAGTTGAACTGGGGACGATTCCTTTGATCACCTGTAGGGGGCATCACCAACACATGGCAGTGCTGCCCTTCTTACCTCGGGACATTTCACCTGTGTTTCTGCACCTGCACCAGAGCAAATGTTGCACAACAGTGAAATGCAGGCAAATGAACGTTATCTTAACATTATTATAGCTGATCGCCTCCAACGCCCTGCCAGAAGCCCTTTTGATATGAAAAATATATCTTTGCCGACCTGCCACAGAGATTTTACTATCTCCAGACCTCTGTATGTTATGATAGAAAAAATCCTGAAGCATGCTACCTATATTATTGTCTAAATGTAGGGTTTCGAAACAGTTGTCAAGGCTACCCAAATAGATTAACAACCCACATTGGATAAACGTTTACTATAGGGACACCTATCTGAGAATATTGTTGTTGTTAGATATGAATTGGTAGGAGTCTGGGAGGAGTTAGACAACTACTTATATTTACAGTGGAAAGTTAATAGTGAGTATAATGAAAAATATGATCAAAATAGACGTGTCTATGTCACTCTGTCACTGTCCAAACTAGAAACGAATGAAATAATGTCTAAACAAAAGCATTGCTGGGAGGCCTGTGGAAACTCTTCAAGGACCCCTGGGAATTTGGGAATCACTGAAAGAAACTGCAGTCATGACTTTTCAAGTCTTCAAGGGGAAGATAATGCCAGTGGTTTTTTGTGTTTGTGTTTTTGGGGCGTAAGGAGACTCAATATGTGATACACAAAAGAAGAAGATAATTCAGACAATGTAGATAGGAATAATGTGCCTGTTGTAAGGATCGTGGATGACAAGAGGAAAGGCTGACGTAAGGTGATGAGTTTGGATGGTCGACGCTTGCGCGGGACACACTGGATGCGACCGTGGAGGAGATTAGGAAACTGCACCTACATTGATCCGCACTGGCTGCCATCTTGGCTCTAGCGACGCTAAAATAACAGGGGAACCTGGGGCGCGCTGGACCGGCCATTTCGGCTCTGGACGGAGCAGCTTCCTGGCCCGTCGAGGGAGGAGCCTGGCATTTCTGGAAGTCGGAGGAGCAGCACAGCCAGCATCGGAGGCAGCGTAGAAACTGGAGCAACGGTGGACGAAGGGTGGGCTGTGTGGAATACGATATAATTTCAATATTCACTAACACGGGCGACGTGTGCAATGGAATAACCGTCGTCGAGATGAACGTGAAGGTCTTTCATTTGGGGTCGGGAAGCTGAAGCACCTTTGCAGCCCTGAACGCTTTCCGAGCGGCGGGATAAGCCATCTGTGATACATTGGGTGTGCACAGCGCAATAACGGTGCAAGCCAACCGGCTATTTCCAACGACAGCTAGCTGATATTAAACCCAGCTAGCCAACCATTTTAAGAGCCCTGCTAGCTTGCGGCGGCGCGAGCATCTTCGTCGGGGCGAGAGGTGTTGGTGGATGCTACGGGGGGAGTCCGGTGTTAGGTGATATCCAGCAGCGAGATACAACCCCGAGGCATGCAAAGAGGGGTGTTTTTCGGCAAACGAGCGAGGAAATCTCCACGCCCTGGGGTCTGGTCTTGTATCACTATTTAGCTAGCTAGCTGGCTAGCCAGCCTACCGGGAGAGTATCCTAGGCAAAGGTGGGGCCGCGGAGTGACAACCGTTGGAAGGCAGCTAATGTGGCTAGCCGGCTAGCTTTGACTCTGCCACTGGTTCTTCTGTCATTGACATTGGGGAGGGAGGATTAAAATACATGTGTGGCAGTACACCCCTGTCCAGTTAGAGGGAAATACACTGCCAGTGGCTTCGGCTTCACCCAAACCAAAGCCCGTGTGGGTGGGATATCTTTACTAGAGCATCCTCGTTTACCTTTTGACCATGGCGGACGACGACGTGCTGTTCGAGGATGTGTACGAGCTGTGCGAGGTGATTGGGAAGTAAGTATAAAACACATCCACTTCTCAGTTTGTTATAGGTCTTTTTTGTATTGTCCTCACATATGTGTCCCAACGATGTTGTGAGGAATGTGCTTTTGTCTGGACGCTGCCCCCACATTCAGGCCCACAGGTTTTTCAAGGGGAAAGTTCACTCTGAGTGAGGTGAGGTTGCCCATCAAAGCACAGTGCCCTTTGGCATCGCATGGAGATTAATGGCATACATAGTTTTTAAGGGTGCATTCAGGGTCATAGGTTTTTAGTCTGACATCCTGACCTCTGTGCAGTAAATTTGCAAGGCTTGATAGAAGCCAGTGTGTAAGCCATTCAGGTTTTTGGATTACAGGATGAAAATGTGGGTTGTCTTTAAGTCCTTGCACCCTGTGTCAGTATGTGCTATGAAGCTCTACAAGCTTTCACTTATATCTCTGCACCAGTGCCACCATGACAAATTCCTGGATGTTTATTCTACCTGGGGATCAAAGAGAGGCTTATTCAAATGCTGAGCAACAGCTTAGGAAAGGCAAAATGCATATGTAACAACAGCCTAATGAGGGTTGTATGTGTGTGAAACATTGGACAAGTTATGGTCTCATCTGGTTGCATGTTTAGAATGGCCTCCAGGAGGGATTTTCTCTCTCTCTCTCAATCCTGTCTGTTTGACAGCAGCCACATCTGCATACAGGAAGAGAGCGACAGGGCCAGGCCGGTCAAACCATCCGTATAAGCGTAGGTGGAGGCATAGCTTTTTTGTTACAACTATGCAGTGGCAAGTCAAGAAGCAGACATATGCACATTCAAACTGTAATATAGCGAAGAAACAAGGAGATGGTCCCTGTTATTCCTTTCATGGACTCTTTGCCACAACAGCTACCTGGGCGCAAACAGTCCCAGTTCCTGTGATAAACATGTATCCGCTTGGTGAAAATTCCCACTAACTGTATGTTATTTTATCTTGCCGTATGTTTGGCCAAATACTCCCCCTCTGCTCCTGGAAGTCAGTCAGGCGGGCAGGCCCATAACAGCAGCAGTACTGGGCTGCTACCAGCCAGCCCCCCTCCCCCTCCATGGTTCACTCACTGGACGTCTGAGGGTCCATTAAGTTCGTTCAGGGAAAGAGACACACACACTCTCTCCAGGCCCTCAGGCCCTGTCCTTTATCCTGAGACTTTTCGGTTGCCCTGGTTACTAATTGATGGTTGGTGCAGGACCAGTAAGTCTTGCCTGGAGTCCCAATATTGGATACTAGGAGCCACTGGTCAGAGCTGGTCATGAAGCTGTAATCCAATTGCCAAATTGCAAGGTTAATTTGACTGTACAATTTGATTAGTTCATAAAGGAAAGTGGCAGGAGAGTTTTTATATCCACTTGCTAGTGTGGGTGATAAATGAAAAAAGTTCTCCCATTTGGGTTTATACACAGATGCCAGGGCTGGGTCAAATGGTATTTGAAATTTTTAGGATTAGTTTTAGCCACCTTACATGTCACATGGATTGTATTTAATTGCCATGGTACAATTTACAATGGTAGACAGTATACACACGAAAAATCCAACTTCTGTGAGTGTCTACTTACCTGACAATACCTGAATATTTAGGATGCAGCAAACCCCAACCATCTGGTTCTCTATGCAGCCAAAAGACAAAGTCTGAGATCTGCTTGTAAAAACTGTTGGACCCACGTCTGTTTGAAAGAGGGTTTTTTTGATCAGTGCAAACCTAACAGCTCTGTTGGCATGATCACACAGAGAACGTCCAGACTGGTCAGCAGAAGAGCATACCCTGTATTACATAACAGAAGAAAAGTATTATGAAATACTCAACTTATCTGGAGCCTGCCCAGGCTTCAGTAAAGAAGACAAATGCCAAATATATATGCCACGGAAAAGACCAGAGTATCTTCCTTTCTCTGCAAGTTATTTTTCTGAAACTGCAAGTGATGGATAAAGTACGTTGAGTCCTGGTGTCTTGGGATGTGTTGCAGGAAAAAGGGGGGATCATTTTTCCTCAGCCCTGAGGTGGGAGGGGAAGGGAGGCTGAGGAAGATCAATGGAGACAAGTGGAGTTGGGAATGGGATGGCCCTGAGGCTAAGGATATAAATAATGCCAGCAGACATTGACTGCAGCAGTCTGCCATCTCCCATTGTGTTTTTAACCTCAGGTTTAACTGTCAGCACCAGGGTAGGAAGTAACCAAGATACCAGCCACCCCAAAAAACCACCATACTGTACTGTATGTTATCTTTTTCTTGTTGGTGGACACTCCTGCTCTTATATTTAGCTTAAGAAGGTTTAGTAGTGGAGAGCAGGCGATTTTGTTGTGTAAGAGGACAGCCAGACAAAATGGATTGAAAGCTGCGTGATAGTTCAGCCATCCTGTTTGAAGGAATTGACAATCCCATGTTAGTAAAGACATCCTTGATGATCTCATTTGTAAGGTTTGCCATTTTCTACTTCCATTAATGAATTTGAGGAAAGCTTCCTTGATTCTGCCGGCTAAAGGGATGATAACAAATCTGTGACATATCTGTCTGTTCAAAATGTTCAACCAGCTTGAAATTTGTGTTGGCCAAGACGGATCTGGCACTGAAATGGATGCTTAATCAGCCCTGTCCAATAAATGGGCACTCCTCATTGAAAAATACCTAAATGGACATAAATAGCACAATGGGTAAAACTGACTCCTAATAATCGGTTCGTCTGTGTTTACTTCTTGGCGTAGGGCGTTGTGCCAAGTTGTCAGTTTATTAGATGATCTTGGTGCTGTTGTATGGATGCACGTCACTCAGTGACCTTTGGCCTTAGATCCTTGAAAACACGCGTAAAACCAATTATCTTCACCTCCCTCTTCCAGTACTCAGTTGTTGTCCAGAGTATTGTCATCCCTGATTGGCTTGTGTCAGAGGACCAGCCAGGTTGGGTGGGACTCAGAGCAGTGGGCATAACGTTACTGTTAAGTAACCATCTCTTCTTAACTTGGATTGTAAAGAGAGGCATGTTCAGAGTGATTTCAGCTATAAGTCAGTCAGCAAGTGGATGGGCACAAATAAGCTGTATATTTTTTTGATGTCTGAGATTATGATCAGTATTGACATGAATTGCTTCAAACTTATTTACATCACAGTGGCTTGATTAAATTTGCACTTTGTGTGCATAGCTCTTGGTAAAAAAAAAGAAAAAAAAGTGTAACATGATGATGTTATTTTTGAAAGTCCTGTCAGCACCTAGCCAGTTTAGATTTAGCTAAGCAATATCAGTTCTTACAGAAACACAGGCAAAGGCTGCTTGTCCACTGAGATCTTCTCGTTACAGCGCTGACTTCTTGTGCTCATTATTTTCGAAGAAAAAGACTGCTGAGCTGCATTCCTGACAGTGCTGGGAGTTTAGCGTGGTTTTAGATATCTGAGCCAAAGTCCTAGGAGTCAAAAATATTTTAATTTTTACCAAACGAGAGCCCTGCTCCATCAGGTTCTCACTATTTTTAGTATTTCTGCATCTATTTCGTGCAGCTGTGCTAGCTAAAAAGAAGCACACAGTGGCGGACAGAGGGGTTAGGTATGTCCTGGATTTTTTTTCTCTCAGCTTGTGCATGCAGATGGTCAGTGAGGTCCCCTGCGGTTGCACTAACCTTATTTCAACAAAAGATCAGACAGGTCAGGTGTCATTTCGACGTCTGGGAGAGTTAGCCTCACTGAAAGACGACACTGGCTGCAGGCCTAGCTCATTATGTGCTCTTTGTCTCCAGTTTACATAGCAAATACATGGTCAACAAAAATGCAATAACCACAGGCCTATTTTTGGCTTTTTAGCTTGACTTGAAGGGTTGGCAAAGCGTTGGGGTAATTGAATCCATTTTTGTCTAATGATTCTGTCTGAATAGGACTTGTGTTGTGGAGAAGCACCACTGGAGCCACAGTGCTCTTTATTCCAGCTCTGGGGTGCTCATTAGAGCCAAGAAGGATATTGGGATGTGCTGCTCACTCTAAACCAGTGAAGTGATCAGTCCTCTGGCACATTCTGGGCTGGATAATTAAATTGCCGGGATGACAATTAATTCTTAAATTATCATTGATCTTTTTTTGCAGTTTTTGTCAAGGCCTAATCATGGTCTCTCCCCAAACAGATGTAAGCTAAAGCATACAACTTTATTACTGAGGAGGCTGAAAGCTTACACAAAAATAAAAGAAGTTCAAATTTCTTAGCAACCGTTAGGGCTTGCTCTCATTTCTCTCAAGTTGAAACACATATTCCCTTGTGTCATCATGTTTCCACTGGCAGATTAAATAAATCATATTAGGAGAGTTTGAATATTATCTTTTCTGATTGATTTAGCCTGATCCTGTTTTCATAGAGGCAGATTGTCAGATATGTGTCAGTGAAGAGATTGTTTTAAGTATCTATTTGCAGTATGGAATAGGCCACAGGCATACGTTAGAGATATATGCATCACTATCTTTCATTCCTGTTTAAGTTCATTTCCAATTGAGCTTATTTCATTTACAGAATGCTATCTAAATGGCACTTTTCTAAGCACGACGATTGATATTGGCAAGTTTAGTTTTGTTACATTGTTTTGTAGTATTTTTGTGAATGAATTCATTAAAAATATTGTTACCTCAATTTTGACAACATGATTGATTTCATGCAGCCATATTTTTTACTGCATGCAGTGACTGTCTTGATAACTGTGTGTGTATCCTTCTGTTCAGAAGAGAGCTTTGATTGACAAGTTGACAGCTAGTCACACTCCATAAGTGACCACATGTATAGATTATGAACACTTTTGGACAGATGCTAGCACATGCTAGCTGTGAATAAAAAGCAGTGGCTTCTTTCAGCTATTCATTTGAGTTGTTAGGGGGAGCAGTGTCATGTGTCATGCTAGCAAACTTGGCAAACCCATTAGAATAATCAGTAAATTTAGGATTCAGTGCAACACATGGAAATGTTGAATTCAAACTTGATTATGAAATGCGTACCCAAGTTCACTAGAAGTTTTCCTCTTAGGCTTAATGCAGGATGACATCCTGGTATTATACAACAACAGCTATGTGCTATGTGAGTAGTGATTTTGGCAGTGTGCAAACTCATTTGGTTCTCTAAACTAGCTTGACTATGTAGCCTCCAACAGTATCAGACTGCTTGCGCCTTGGGAAAGAGGATGGTGCGCTTTCTTGGATTAAGAAATCTGCCACATAAAATGAAACCAGTGATATTTACTCTTATTGATATAAAGTACATCAAGATTTCAGTATTCATAATTTGCATGCTTCCTAACCATGGAGATAGATAGAAAAATTGTGTTTTTCAATCACAGTAGATTGTCAGTCTGAGAACAGCAGGAGAGACTGTCTTTCATCCAGAAAACCCAGGGTTCAAATGTCCATCTTGCTGAAGTGTCTTTGAGCAAGACGCTGAATCCCTATCAGCTACTTGGCTGCTGCTCTGTCTTCTGACCTCTGACCCCCCTTTAGAGGAGAAGAAGTGAAAAAGGGATCAATACTGAAAATTCCCTGCTGGGATCAATAAAATTTCACATTATTAAATAATGCAGCACCATCCCATTTGATTTCTAGAGGAAATTAATAAATATGCTGTCTTTTTTTCTCACATAAAATATCACAAAACCTGGGTTTTGTGATGATCGCCAGATTCAAGAGCAACCTTTTTTCAGCACGTCTCTGGGGACTCATATAGTTAGCAAGGGATCAGTTGTAAACTCTGAGGCATGAATATATCATGGTGTGGAGTTAGACTGTTTTTGTTTTGTTTCCTTGTTTTTCATATTTTGGTTTTATCTGACATTAGTTTCCTATGCGTCCCCAAGTCTGGAGCGATTTCCTCTACACCAGCCGTCTTTCATTTTACAAGACTGTTTCCTGTCTTTCCATTGAACCTTCCTCCCCATGTGCGTGCTCTTCTAAGTTGCCCACACACAGGAGATCTATAGTTTTGAATGGATGGTGTAATGTTAAAGCTTCTGGAAGATGTGGGCTAATTGATTTCCTCTCTCAGACTACACAAGTCTGAATGGGACCTAACATCCAGCAAGGCCAGACTCTTCGGGGTGTTTTAAACAAATCTGGATCCTCTTCTGGCTTATCTAGCAAAAAGGATTTAATGCCAAAGCTTGAGAACATCCTGAGGGTATCTTTACTGTGAATTTTAGTCAGCAGCCTGAATACTAATTTCACTTCGAATATTCAAAGGGTTGTTTCCCTAATTTGCATAAGGAAGTACTTTGGATTGAAGCATTGTCTCCCAGACATGCACAGACTGTAGTTGAGCAGCACTAAACTTACTTGAACTTGTTTAATTAACAGTTTCACACTTGAGGGCAGCTTCGGCGATAGAGCAAACCAAACAGCATCTATGCTGAATTCAATATTTTCATTTTTGTGGAATGCTATCATTATTATTATTAGTTTTCAGAGCACATCCCTGTGTTTAATTTCATTACTGGACAGCCAACAATATTAACAGCTCTGTAAATCCATAGCTGTCACCACTCACTCAGTAATGTTTTAAAAACTATAAAATCATATCACTAACACACATTGTTCTCTATAAAGGAAGAGGGCCAGTGTGCTCACCCCACAAATAAACAAATCTCTTTCCGATTCAGTCCACTGCTGAATCACTCTTCAGCTCTACAAATTAAGCCCAGGTAATACGATTTCCCTCTGTGATCATGGTCATGATTTCCGAAAGGGTAAATTACCACTCGTGCTTGAAATACTTGTGGTCAAAGCTTCGAGAACATGTCTGGGTGTTTGTGGTGATTGAGAATCCCTGTGGCAGCCAGTATTGAAGTGTGACTGCTCCTATGGAGGTGAATTTCCTAAAAAGAAAATGTTCCTCCAAAGTGAAATGCTACTTAGAGCAAATATGGTTGCTTTAAAGAGACAAGATGTGTCCTGCCCCTGAAAATAAAGGTCTGCCGCCTGACCATCGATTCTTAAAAAAAAAAAAAAAAAAAATGGACGTTAAAAGAACCAAATATCCAGTCTTCGGTTTACTTGGACCAAAGACAACAAATGAGCCAAGAGGCGATCTGTGAAGACTGCCACTTAGGACTAATGTCTGATGACTGCCGCTGTCGGATGTGAGCTATGTGTGGGTGTTTTATATGAGCCCACTCAGCACAGCTGTGATGATGTCATCACTGCATGCCGGCTATCCACCCCCCAACCCCCCAAGAGACACACTCACAAGCACACACACACACACTCACCCACTTACAATGCATATGTGATAGCTGCATGACTGAGTGGTCATTTTATTTATTTTTATTACAGATTATGAGATGAATAGCAATTCATTTTAACAAATTAAGCAGCCTACCAGCCCCCACCCCCTTGCAAACACAACTCCGGTAGAAGTGCCCCCCTTTGTGAACTGATTTTCAATGCAGCTCCCTTGAATTGACAGCCAAGATTACAAATGGGCCTGATGCTTAAAATCTGGCAGGTTCACCCAACCCCACCTCATTGTTTAATGGAGGTAATGAGAGTTTCATTGACATGCATTAGACCAGTCCCAAGATGGCCTTGCCCTCACCGCCTCCCCCCTCCATCATTTATATTCCAGTGTTTGAAGCATCTCACCCCTTCAGCCCTACGAGCCTTTTGGCCAAAGCCTTTCTAGTCGAATGCAGATCGAAAATGATTAGATTTGAACAAGGTGGCAGTTTCTCCGCCTACGCCTCCCACACCCTCCACCCCACCTTTCCCACACTGGTTTTTAATGGTAAACGCAGCTGCTGCAGGATGTCAACCCAGGAGGCCAAAGGTCAGTGGGGTTAATTTTCATGCAGTCCTCAGTAGGACCCCTGTGGGACTCCCAGGGGAATAGCGGTGTGTGTTTTACGGTTGTCCGTGCCCAGAGCGTGCACATACTGCCTGGGTTCCCGCTTGGATGGTTCAATCATTAACAGCAGCGGTGGGAGACGGATGTGTAGGCGAGTCAATCACTGCCTCAGTACCACAACATGCACCGTTGCTTAGTTAGTTGTTTGTCTGCTGGTTTGACTCTGACGGTACTAGGCGCGCTGAGTCATTCGCAAATTCAATTAAATCAAGGCCTATCAGTGGCACCGCTTTGCTTGAGCAATATGGGTGTTATTTTTGTGTGTGTGTGTATGTCCCCAGTGGCATTGGTTCTGCCTCTAAGGACTTGGGAGATTCAGAGACAGCTGTACAACGGCAGGGGTGTGCGTGCGTGCGTGCGTGTGTGTGTGTGTGTAAGCCTCTGTTTGTGGGCACACACACAAAGAATGTGCAAATGTGTAGGGGTTCAGTGTGTTTTTCTGCCACTTTGCTGCTGATTTAATCTCATGCTTGATGCTTGGTCATGAGAAAAATTTGTCGAAAGCATCTATGAGACTGTGAGGAAATGCACGCTATTATAGTTTCCACGTTGACTTGTTTATGTGAGAAGTACATGCCACTTAGTGTGGCCATGAGGGCGTTTTCATAATCACGGCAAGGACTACGCTTGTATACAACAGACCTGTGTTAAGTAGTATTTTCATATATTTGTAACATTTGTTTTCACCTGTTTGATGTAACAAATATGTGAGACACTGACTGGCATAAAAGAGGACAATGCTAAAGTCAGTTTTTGATTGACAACTTCTCTGATACTATTAAAATTGTCCTGATGCGAAAAACCTGACCCATCTTTGTCAACCTTTATCTGCAACCAAAAAATTGCAGCAGCATCGGCTGGCTTACATTTGCCTCACATCACAGCAGAGCGAGCAGAACAATAGAACGTCTGTGAAGAGCAAATATGATGCAAAAGAGTAGTGCGGCCAGACTTTGCCATTTGCTTTTTGGCTTGAGAACGAGTTGTGTTGTGATGCTGCTCTCACACTTGCTGCACTGTCCGCCACCGTTGAGCATTTGAAAGCTTGAGGGTCTTTTGTTTTTCTCTCAGGACAGAGTATGGATCAGGAAATAAGTTTTTGAAAGCCACATATCTCAGTGGAGAACTGATTGTTGAGTCTTTGGTATTGATCAACTACCCTTTCAACCCCCTGCAGATATATTATAGTCATTTTGTGCTATGGCACAGTAAAATCCTACCTAATGCAGCTTTAAATCAAACACAAAGAATTACTTACATCTTGTTCGACACAGGCCTGCAGTATGTGCTTCAGAGCTTCCAGATGTCAGTCTCACCACAGTCTTATTGGGAAACATAACCTTGCCAAGCCCGCCACCTACTTTGCCCAAAAACCACCCTTCCAGGCTTGGTCTCCCCACCTCAGAGCTTATAACAGGGCTTTTATTTTAGCTTTTACAGCTGTACTGCCCATCACTGCTCTGTAATTCCCACTGGCACAGGCAGGGAGGCTACGCTGCATAGCTAGCTGCCCACTGTAAATCCGGAAAACCCTCAAAAACAGGGCTAGCAGCAGTTCTGCCCATAGCGCTTGGCTGGTGTGTGTGTGTGTTCCAGGAAGGTGGCTGTGATGCTCGCTGAAGTTTGGGCAGCTCTCCCTGCTGTTTGAATATGCACATGCGTGAGAAGCCGGTGTGCAGTGTGTGATTAACACTGTGTGTGTGTTGCAGGGGCCCATTCAGCGTGGTGAGGCGCTGCATCAACAGGGACACGGGCCAGCAGTTTGCTGTGAAGATCGTCGATGTGGCCAGCTTCACCTCCAGCCCTGGCCTCAGCACAGAAGGTACGCAACACAACAGACCAGGCTTCAACAGCAGCCACAAATAACTCTCCGGGGTTTGTTTTCCTCTGCTGGGAGTGCCAGATGGGTGGAGTGCACAGGAGTCAGGTAATGTCAGATGAGTTGTCAGTCACAGAGAAGTGGACTTTTAAAAACACTTACTTATGTCTGAGGCAAACTCATTTGCGCTCCTGTGTGGCAACCCCTACCCACCTGGTTCTCCCAGTGGGATAAAACAAACGTCGGGAACAATCTGCAAATACTGATTGACCTGGGTCTCAAACACATGCACACACCCTGCATGTATTGTGGCATGCTCTCAAATTAAGGAGGGGTAAAGTAAGCGTGTGTGTGTGTGTGTGTGTGTGTGTGAGTGAGTGTGAGGGAGAGAGAGAGAGAGAGAGAGAGAGAAAGATTATGTGGGTGTGAGTTAGGCTGTGTTGGAGAGTGTGTCTCAACTATTGATGCATGTCTCGCCATGTGGTTTTGTGCTGTGTCATGCTGCGTTCTGTGTGTGTGTGTGTGTGTACAAGAGAGAGATGGAAGCAGAGAGTATAGGTGTATGTATGTGTGTGTGTGTGTGTGTGTGTGTGTGTGTGAGAGAGAGAGAGTTAGTGCTGGTTTTGGCGTTCACCATGTGCCATCTGTGAGTCCCCGGTCAGAGATTAGCCTGGCAGCCAAGAACAGCAAGACAAGGAAATGAACCAAGGGAAGAGAAACGGAGGGGAAGAAGAGCTCTACACCCGTGTTCCCCAAACCAAAAAAGGTTTAGGACCTATATTATGTCTGGTATTACATATTTTCATGACCCTGAGACTAAATTTACTCACATGGAAGATTATACCACCCACCAAATTACATAAAATTTTTTGTCTTACCTTGGTAGTGGTTGAAATGGTGCCGCTAGCCTCCTCAGTTTCATCTGTGTCTTGTTTTCACCCTGTGGTTGGCTGCACCACGCATGCTAACACTAAGCTTCCCTGCAATATGTTTTTATGACTAGACTCTCCCCTCTGCTAGGTTTGTTTGAAAAAAACGGCCCACGAAGGACGTTCAAAGCCTAAATAATACATAACAGCTAGTGCTTTTCCTGCAGTGGAATTGCATATAAAATGTCGAGACTACAAAGTTTTTTTCATGTGAAGTGAGGTGACGTGCAGTGCCTGGAGAAAAGTGAGGTTAAAAGCTAAGGATTTCAACAGTAACACACATCGTGTTTTGTAAAGCTACCACTTGTGAGGCACAGGTCAAGTCATTTTCACCCTTTTTTTGTCATGTTTATTAGGTTGCTTGTCAGAAATCAGTGGAGAAGGCAGTGGAGAGATTTTTTATTTTGCAGACACTGGGGAAAATAATCATCATATCATGTAACGACAACCACTGGAGAAAGAAGTAAACAATGGCTATGTTTACGTGTGCATAGCATTCCAGATGCGTGCATATAATATCTTGCTATTATATGCACCTTTAGTAACCCCGGCTCAGATATACCTGTATGTTTGTGTCCTGCTAATGTTTCAGCTAGTGAAATAAGATAATTACAACTACACTGAATGATGCTGGTCACGGGGGCAGCTTCTGCGATTTTCTTCACCCTTTTAACAAATAATCTCATTTTGCAATTATTCTTGTTGTTGTAATTAGCTACATTTGTCAATAATGTGAGACAGTTGTAGCTAGGGCTGGCCTATATATTGATATATAAATATTGTGATATAAGACTAGATGTCCTCTGGGATTTTGGATATCAAAATTGTGTGATATGACATAAGGTTTTTTTTTTTTTTAAAGGCTGTATTACAGTGAAGAGATGGTATTTATACTGTTATATTATTTGCCTCTACCTGTGTGTTCATCATATCTACATTATTAATAATTGTTTATCAAAAATCTCATTGTGTAAATGTTTTGTCAAAGCACCAATAGTCATCCCTACAATATCGTAAAAATATCAATATTGAGGATTTTGGTCAAAAATATTGTGATTTTTGATTTTGTCCATATTGCCCAGCCCTAGTTACAGCAGGAATACTCAATCTTCTGTTTCATGATCACTCCAGAAGTGAGAGGATCTTGAGTTCCCAAAACAGTGAACAGGATAACCTGTTTAAATAAGTCTGTATTGTGGATGATATTGTACTATCACAGATACGTTATCAAAGTTTGGCATAGGCAGGATAATCTGAATGAATCCATATTGGAAATGGTGTGAATACACACCACTGAACACACTTAATTCTTGACTATCCTGAATATTAAGGGCATGTGAATGTTGATAATCATATTGCGCGAAGCTAACATAAATTTCCAATATCTCCACGTCAAGGAAGCAATCACACTGAAAGTTTCTTCTGTATGTGACACATCCCTCCAAGGTCTTGTGTTGAAAAAGTTTAAAAACCCCTATGCTGTCTCTTCCAAGCCCCATGCATATAAATTGCAATTGGATTAGTGTAAGCATGGAGAAAAGTGTCTTCTCTTCCACCAATATTTCTGACATTAAAAAAAAAAGTCACAAGAGAGGAAACGAACAAGTGGCCACTCAAAGCAGCAAGGTAGAGAGAGAGAGAGAGCTGGAGTGTGGCCAGATTTGGAGAGTGATTTCCTGAGACCACATACCTTGGCTTATTAAGAAAGAGTCTGGGTCAGCACAAATGTGAGGGTGAAAGGGATAAGACGACAGAACTACCGGTTGGACTGAGCTGCAAGCTGGGTAACAAGCATTTGTAGTTCTCTGTGCATATGTGCATGAGTTAGAAGAACAAAAGATTGATAGCATAATTAAGAGTTTGAGAATTTTGAGTAAAAGTAGCAAAATGAATGAGTCACTGGATATCTTAAAGAAAATAAAGATGGATTGAGAGAGTGAAATAGCGAGCGCACACAATTAGCATTAGAATAGCAGAATTCGCAGTATTGTCAGTTAAACATTGCAAGCACGTAATAAAAGTAAAGGAAATGTAAATTGTCAGTGCTCAGCAAAAGCTTTCACTCAATGTAAAGTTACTGGACAAACGAA
>OMKZ01033776.1:33250-57253 GCA_900302535.1 Neoniphon sammara | reverse complement strand
GTGGTATTCAAATTCACCTGCCTCCTCTGGGTCAGTGGAAGTTGAGAGGGTGTGAATTCTTCAGCAGTGTTGACCTACATAATCTTCAGTTTGAATATTAGAACACAAACTGGACTTCAGTTTCAATCAGAGATTCATTATACAAATACAAATGATGATACAAATAACATTTTTTTTGCAAAGACTTGTAAACAACCAGGGGGTGACAACTTTTAAATAATGAGATTATGAAAATCCCACTTGCTTAAAGTCAACCTGAGAAACCTTAGTGCATTTGTATCAGTGAAACCTGATTACATTTATTTAATTCTTGCATTAAAACTCTTAAGCACATACAAGATGTTGCCTCCAGAAACTTGACCAAAGTAACAACATTTGACCTTGCATTTCTTCTGGCTTCAAATTCATGCCAGATGTGTTTAGTTTATAGTTTATTTCAGACATGAAAAAGCAAAATTAATAAGAAACAGAAAAACAAAAACAATATAATAAAAACAATATGATAAACATTTTTACAAAATAATAAATATAATAATACATGCCTGAAAAAACACAGGAAGTAAATACTTATTTACAGTTATGCCTTCTCAAATGTTTTTCTTTATACTCCAATCATTTATGTTGTATACAAATAAGTACATAATTATTTTGCCATGCAGGCACCCAGTTGTCACCTCTTAGCGCCACCTAGTGTTTAGCGATAAATAATTATTTGACCTCGCTACAAGGCACTGTTCTGACTATGAAACTGACATTTGTGATGAACTGATAAATGGAAGTCGGCTCTGTAGTCCTTAAAATTCCAGTTTATTTTCACTGTGATTTGGTCAACCTTGTCATGCACAACCTGACCAGTGACCAGTCTCTTTAAAACCAGGTTAGCCTAGTTAGTTCACACTAGCTCAGGTCGTTGCTGGTGGCAATTTGGTAGTTAAATATTTGGTTTGCATTTCCTGTTTTCCCAGTCTGTGTGCAGCTGTTCTGTGTATGTGAGGAAGCAAATGGGTTTGTCACATCTTCTCACGTCAGGCTGCATCACCTCCAGTTGCTGGTAAAAGTCCATGGTGAGCAGAGTCATGGATCATTATGGTGACCTTGATGATGGCAGACACGCTGGTGACTGGTCTGACGTTGATGGCCTGCACCAGATTTTGAACAAAATTTAAGCTTGAATTTGAGTTTGAATTTTCTTGTGGATTACATTAATATTTACAAATTTAAAAACTGCACAAGGTTAGGGTGATAATAGTATACCTGAAAAAAACAATCAGCTGATTTCAAAGTTTGGTGTGAGCGTAAGAAAACAAATCTTATTTAATCTCAAAAAACGTCTCTGATATCGGCCTTTGATTTTGTGCATTTGGCAATAATCCCTCTCTCTTCTTGTTGCCAATAATTCATGACACAGTTTGTCTGCTAGGGAGAAAAAATCCTACGCCTTTTATGATTGAAGATTGGACTGTCACATCATATTGCTGTTTCATGCTGTCTTTTTTTTTTTTAACTTTAATTTCCAACATGATTTACTGTTGGCCCAGCTATCTGTTGTTAAAGTTGTGACTAGTCGGATGACTGAACTTAATTGAGTGAACTGAGAAGCCCTGCCTCAAGCTATGGCCTATCACAGTAACAACTCAGGTGAGACTCAGGTGTCAATGTGTGTGTGTGCATGTGTGTGTTTACGTGTGTGTACTTAATACCCATGCCTCCTCTTCCATGTGAGTGTCTACTTACATTAGTGCACTTGTGTGCTAACTAAAAAAAAAAAAAAACAGCACCCTGAGTGACATCATCTCTGAGGCGTGACTCATATACCTTGAGGTCACTGTCGTCAGAATAATGAGGAAAAATGGGTAAATAATTAACCAGCCTCATCAATAGCTGATGACCATAATCTGAATGCAAAGCCAGCGGATGTGCCTCAGCCACAGAACTCAAATAGCTAGAGCGGGTATTCCCATTGAATCTCATTGGGCATTAGGTCCCAATAGGTCTACTCTGTGCACAACGGCAACAAATAGCAACACATGGTTGCAGACAAAGTGAGATGCACACATATAAACACTGCCACCTCTAGTATTCATATAATATTTCTATAGTAATTCAGTAATATCACTGCTGTTGGAAACATGCACTGTAAGCTATCTCACATATCTCACTGTAAGAAACAGAACAGTAAAGTATAACATCATCGTGGTAATAAGCTGCAAGTTCTGTCTTCTGTAACTGCATGCATCCCCACACATCCACACATACAAGCAAACACACACCAAAGGATTAACTAGATACAATTACAACTTACCTCTTGTGTGTCTAATTGGCTAACTAAGCACTGTTTGGGATTTTCGCAATGGGTGTCAGTGACGGACAGATGGATCAGTTAAGGACATTCAGTCTGCCTGGGTCACCTCATTTTGGCGGTCCAGCAAAGATTCTAGAGGGGAAATACTGAAGGGACCAAGAATTTATACTTATGAAGGCCTGAGCTATTATTTTATGCATTTTAAATGCTCCAATATGTCTGTATGATTTGGATTTAATTATGATTATATGATTGCTTTACTGTCAGTGAAGTCTATCAGCAATGAAACTTACGCAATTGTATTTTCTTATTACCAGGAAGTCGATGATTTTTAAAAATAAATAAATAAAACAACGAGAAGTTGACTCATCAGGAAATTCTAATTTGGGTACAGCCCTAGAAATGTATATATTTTGCAGCAGATTTTGCAGCAGGATTAGGAGACATGATTTGAATGATTTTTGGAATGATTTGAAATTTGTTTCAGGTCCCCCAGGGACAAATGCAAAATTTAACTCAAAATTTGTTCCCAACGAAACTCAAAAGATAAAATCAGTTGAAACAGGCAGTGGCTTGACACTGAAATAACACAGTGGAAATTAAGGACTTGTACCCTGTAGTGACGTCTTTATTTTTAGGAAAGTTTTTCTTATTTAACCAAAACCTCATCCTGTCAGCCAACATTTACACATAACGAATAAATGGAAATGCCGTGTCCAGTTTGTGCTACAGTCACACAAATCATTTTGCAGTAGAGGAAGCAAACGTTCACATTATTCATGGCCCGAACCTGAATGTGGGCCCATTTCACAAACTTTATTAGACTGTTAGAATTAATTCTGCACATTGGTCTGAGAAACCTGATTTGTCACCACAAAGAGGATTTCATTTGGCTGAGCATCTCAGAGCTCATGCTTTTAAATTTTTAAACCCACAACACATTAGCAACAACCCTCTCTATTCATTTGGCTTCTATGCCCTCACCTGCGTTTTTCCTCTGAGACGTATATCCTCTGGCTTAGGAGCAAGTGGCCTTTCTGTGTGTGAGAGCTATCCTTTTACGTGTCACATTAACTATTCAGGAGTCTGGTCGCGTTTCCCATGGGTGGGCATCTAGTCTCGTGCTCCCGTTAGCTTGATGATCTATATCTACTTCTCATCTTTAAGGCCACAGCCTGGACTCAAAACTAATTGCCTATTGCCTGACAAAGAAATATTATGAAATTATCTAGAGACATCTGTAAACGAGTGCAGTTAACTAAAGAGAGTTAAAGAGATGCTGCCAGTCTATTTTCAAACATGTTAGCATTTCTAAGTTATTAATTCTCACCAATTTATAGTCTACTGACAGTGTAGATGGTTTGGGTTGTTGTGGCATGTGGCATGATTAACATCAGGACAGGCTAAAAAAATTATTTAGGTTTTGTTCACCAATAAAATCAGAATGAACTTAATCACCGAACACAACATGGATGAGCAAAGGACAAGTGTGTACCCTGCTAGCTAGATCCTCACTGCTTCACTGCGTTGCCTGTCCACTGATAACCCTGCTACTCCTGTGGGAGCTCCATATGGAGTCCTGTGCTACAAGGGGGAAAATCTCACTATATAAATAACACTCCATATAGCGTGGACGCAGTTCAGTCACAACGCCCATATAAACACACTGTCGGGTGAAAACCTTGTATCTCTCGAATGTCAACTTTGCAGGGACTAAGGCTACGTTCAGACAGGCAGCTCAAATCCAGTTTTTTGGCGTGTCCAATATGAGTTTGGTATTTTTTCTCGTGTGAACAAGAAATCGTATCTTATCAAAAAAGCATTTCAAACCACAAGTGGCATGCGACTCAATTTAACTGCTGTGATCAGATTCAAAGTGTTTTTATTTTCCCCGTTCAGTGTTCAGGGCTGCAAGTTCTCGCGCACCGTGGGAAAAAGAGAAACAAGGAGATAAAGGAGTAGATACTCATTTGCCAGTGTTGGTGTTTGGAGCCAGGAATGAAAAAGTCAAAATATGGTCAGTATTTTTTCAAAGTTTCTTTTCATACTATCAGTTATATTGAAATCAATCCAACATAAAAGTCGGAGAACATAAGTTTGTTTTTGTAGAGAAGAAAGTGGGAAGAAGGAGAAGAAGGAAAAAGAGAGGAAAAAGAAGGAGAAAATGGGAGAAAGGGAGGGAATGAGAGACATTTATGGCTCTGCTGCATGGCAGAAGCTAACTGGAGTCATTTTATATTGCCATAATTTAACAAATCAAAATGTACATTTTTTCCCATTTTCAAAAGGGGACGTGTTAACCACAGTACACAGCAAGAGGACATACATTATAATTAGAGGTGTCCTGGACCTAATTTAGTCAAACGTCTGCAATGGGAGGTGTTCCTTTGATGCTCGCTGCCTGAGCTTAAACTATCTTTCATCAGTGTGTGAATCAGACAGGTGTATTATTTCCTCCTCTCTTTTTCCATGCCCTTCTGTCTCACTTCCTCCCTGCTAAGCGTTCCTACTAACCGTCCAAACCAAACGTTCATGAGTGAGTGACCACAACTTGCCAGGTGTAGACTACGGCTGCAAATTCTTGCAGGCTGTGAGAAAAAAAATATTTACACACTTCTATATGTGTTACTCTTCAATTTGGATAATGTTTTAGCCCCAGGACCTTCTTCAAGACAGAAATGCACACTGTGCACCTTTTCCTCTTTCTAAACCAATGAAATATGTCCACAAAGAATTGCACTGCTGCAACACATGAATCTACTCTGGTCACCTGTACATTTGCAGTGTGGATTGTGGGTCTAAACAATACCAAATTTGAAGAACAAATATGATTTTCCTGCTATGTGAACTTAGAGCAGCTCAGGAAAAAAAAACTTTTGAGTTTACCCAACAGGGTTTGAAAGGGTTTCCTTAGTCAGAGGGGATGTGGACTTTTCTCAACCAACAGAATTCCATGTAATCCTTAACATGAACCAGACAGGAAACATATGAGGTCATGAGTGGATATTCAGATCTTTAGGGTGCTCAGTACAAAATTGCAGTATAGTATAATACTAGTCTAATAGCTAGTAGGCTGGTACAATACAAGTCCAAAATCACAGGAGCAACATGAGTTCTGGTTTGAGGTGAATTTGCAGATACAAGTGAACATCCTGTGACTATGAATCTGTGTTAAAAGTTAATTATAACTCCTACATGTTTGCTCAAACTCTCTGGGGCATCTTCACTGCCTTTGATGATATAATGAGGATAATGGTTTTGAGTGGGAGGCAGTTTGACTAAGACTTGACTGACAGGCGGCTTAAAATACTTCTGTTTGTCTAAGTCCTGTGTGTGCATGTGTGTGTGTGTGTGTGAGTTTATGTCCACTGGATGCCTGCACGTGTGTACGCTTAACTAATAATAAAATCATGACTTTTCTTGTACAGTAGTGCTCAAAAAAAACTTCAGAGCGCTTCAAAGACACCCAAACAATAAGAAATGAAGTTAAATGAGATAACCAAAATGGCAAACACAAATCAAAAGTAGGGGCACAGAAGACAGAACATAAAAGCAAAAAGAATAAAATGGGAAAACATGACAAATTCTGTAAAAGCCTGCTTGCAGCGGATGTGGTTAGCGAGAAGTAATTTAAAAGATGACACCAATTCACAGCTTAAGATCATAAGCCTTAAGCTCTGCTGAGTGAAGTGTGTGCAGGTGAGAGCAGGCAGACATGAAGGCTTTAAGGTTAAGTCAGTGAGTGACAGCGAGGAGACAGCGGGCGATACAGGGATGCCCTAAACATGCTCCATAATTACACATGAAACAGGCCGTCGTACTTATCCTTTGACTGCTGTGTACAGGGCGTTTTAAAATCTGTCGGAAGAGCCTCACCTCTTTGAAAAACACAAGTAAATACACTGTGGGGGAAAAATAGTCCTGTGCTCTTGGAGACTTTGTCCATTTAAACATAGTCTGTGGCCTAATGCTGCATTCCTTTCAACTCAGAGCTTATGACAACACCGCATTCATGATGTCACCTCAGGAAAAAAACGGACGCTAAGAAGAAGAAGACACTCTAATTAAACTGGGTGCTCCGGTGGCTCGCCATAAGGAGGGCGTACCATGCGCTGTTGCCACGGCAGCACAATATCTTTGCTGTCACTGTCGGGTGGAGCAGAGACGCCAATAAAATAATCTTGAAAAAAAAGTAGTTATTAAACACTATACTGATTCATTTCTTATTGTAAACCACAAAAATACGATTTGTTTTTAGCCTTTTCTTGTGCTGTGACATCATTTGAACTAAAATATGAGAAACCAGAGCTCTGAATGATAGCTGAAATTCCAACTTGTAATTCCAAGTTGAATGAGCTTTTGTTAATAAAACATAAAGGACAAGTTTAAATTGCTTTTTGCTTTTGACTGCTTGAATTTTGACCGGCCCCTCAGACTGAAAGGAGCACAATTCTGCAGTGAAGTCAATTTTTGATGCATTTGGATCAGCGTGATGAAAAAAAAGTAGGGAAATAAGAGCCAGGTTGAATATTGTAGATAACCTTAAAGCAAGATTTCTATACTGAATGTAAGTGGCTTCTAGCTGGGCACTCAATCACATCCCTGGACTATGAATGTTAAAGCACCTCTGCCAGATGAAAAGTGTAATTTTCCCTGTCACAAGTCCAGATAATTGTAAACATGCCAAGTGCATGACTCAGAGCCAATCCCACCAACCTGTGAACGCTCTTTCACAAGGAAGGGATATTTAATGATGCACCTTAATTTTTTTTTTTCACATGGAGTCCTGAAGGGATCAGAAATATAATCATAATCGCTTTAATCTGTGTTCAGAAATTGTTCAATTGTGCATTAAAATAAGGTGATTGTGACAGTTTAAATACACCGTAATGCCAGAAATTGCTGTTTTACTCCATTTTACTCCAATGATAGTTTAGATCTTTCCCTGTTTTTACCCTTGTACAAACTCTCTCCGAGGTCTCAGGGAATAAAGTTGGATTTTTCCTTATCATCCATCATCAGGGACGTTGACACAGCTGCTGTTTTGACAGCTCTCTGCATGACATGTCTTCCCTCGAGGTTATTAGTCACAGACTCACAGCGACAAAATGGAACCATCTCATTTTTGACTTGATATGGTTGGCGTAATCCTCAGAAAAATAAGTTTCTAATCAGCAATAATCACTATGGTGAATTATAGATTCAACACAACCGGCGCCAAAGAGGGACACAGATAGAGGAGGAAAAAACATGAAAATGGAAAAAAATAAGAAATAAAGAGGATAGTGGTATATTTGAGTTGGCCATGTTGAGTGCGGGGAGTTATTTTGTTCCTTGGAAAAAGAGCACAACGGTAAATTAAAATGAGAGCAGCCAAATTTCTCAATAACAATCTGTTCAACCTGAGTCAAGCTTTGAAGCTTCATCTGTCTTTTCCATGTTACCAAAAGACCAGAGAAGAGAAGAGAAGAGAAGAGAAGCAGTACAGGGGAACATTGGGGCCAATTTTGCAAAAGCATTCATCACCACAGACATTTTCATTATTCGTTGGTCATAATGAACCAAAGCCAGCTTCAGTCTACTTAAATTTAGGCTACTAGAACATTCAGCATCCTAGTATTAAAGGTATGTTCTACTAAAACATTTTTGCTTTTGTTACTGACAGACACAGGACAGACAGAGAGAGGGGATGACGTGCAGCAAAGGTCCCAGGCCAGACTTGAACCCAGGCCACTGCGACAGGGACTTACATCTGGGCTACACCAACCTTGTAACATATCTAGGGGTGCACCGATCTATCGGCCAGCTATCAAAACCAGCTGATTTACACCAGATCAGCTCAGACTGGAACCAACAGGTCTGTCTTACTATAAAGCCAATTGTATTAGCCGATCTTGCATTGTCACACTGTGGCAGCGCTGACTAGCAAGAACATTAGTACATTAACATGCAGACAAGAAACCAGATTACTGAGAGTAACCGGGTTATGATACCTTACAGCGTCACCGGGCAGGGACTTCAGGTTAGGAGTTCGGAAACCTAACATAAAAGTATTAACACGTAGAACGGAAAGTTTTTACTCTCTAAAGCTCTTCACAGAGTGTTTTTACTGTGTTAATCACGTTGTTAATCACGTTTGTCCTTTTGCACATGCACACTTGTAAAAAGATGGTCATACTGTCTGCTGTGTGGGAATTCTACATAGTATAAAAAATGTCATTAGGTGTGTAACCAGTTGCAGATTATTTTTATTTGGAAAAGTAAACATTTGTGTCACTTAAGGGACTGTCACCCTTCCTGCTGATGTTGATGCAGTTCCTCCCAGTTGCCAGTAGAGGTCGATAAGAGTCACAGATTACTTAATGCCCCTTTAAAATGCCATGTGACCAGCTGATCCCACAACAGGACAGATAAAAAGAGAAGAAGCTGGACAGCTCTGGTTCTCTGGAGGCCCAATCAGGGACATGTTGCTTCAGATCCCATCCAAGCAGAGACAGTTTTTTTTTTTTTTCAGTGTTTACATTCAATAATTCCAGAGAACATTAGCCTAATTGCAGCTCGCTCTGCCTAGCGCCATTAGCATTAGACTGCAGCTGCTGTTTATTTCCAGTGGAGTTGGACGGCAGTGCTCTGGGCAGCGTCAGGCACAGTCTGACAGATATTTGAGTGAGTGTTTTTTTTTTTTTGTCCCATGAATGTCCATTGTTAATCTCATGACACATGCAATCTGGATTACTGCTTCCACTCTGGCTTCAGCTGTTTAACTTTTTACATTCCTCTGCTTCCCCATCTCTTTCTTGCTGTTTTTCCCTTAAGGTCATTTGATCTGTTGGTCTGGATTTCTGTCTGCATGCCTGTCTGAGTCTTTCTATATATGTATAGGCCTCTCTTCCCCTTGCTCTCTCTCACTGTCTTTCTTCCGATGGATTGCAGACGTGTGAAAAAAAAAAAAAACGACGGAAAACGCCTTAAAATATTTGGACATATTGAGGTGCGCTTGCCAGATGTTTTACAAGCCTCAGATATGGAAGCCTATTTTACAGGATGAGATAAACTGAGCACATTGTCAAGATGCTTCTTACAAGTTCTTAAATGACGATTCCAGTTTCTATTTATGTTTTAGTCCATGTACTACGCTGCACTATACTTTACATTACTGACAACCATAAACCAAAGCATACCATATTTTGGTGTTTTAATGTCTTTTCTTACCACATAGGAGGCCGTCCATTTCCATTCACTTCATCATGGTACAAATCAATCTAATCCATCACAGTGAACATCTTTCTCTATTACAATTTTTGTCCAAGTTACTTTATTGTCTTATATATTGATTTGAAAAGTCTGCAGCTTTTCTGGTATGTCTCCTGTTGGTGGGAAGCTTCCACATCCCAAACATTTTGATAAAACTTTTTTGTGCATGTGTGTGCTTGATTTTGTGCTTGATCTAACCCCATATTTCAAAGTGATTACACCAACCTGCCATATTAGATGAATTTACTTAATTATTCAAACTGATTTTATTAAATTAGCCTCACGTTGTTTTGAATATACAGTATATTTAACTGAATCAGGGTTTTGATCAAAGTATATTTTGAGCCAATAGGCTGTTGCTGTGTCTGTCAGACTTGAGGGACGTTATAGACTTTATAAGAGAACATCTGGATGGATTCGTATCAGTCGGCATCTGCAGCTCTTCAACATCATGTCTCAGAAATATGCACATTTTATGCAAACATTTTATGATTTGTACACACATTTTAGCATTTTATGCGCATGTTCACAAAACAGTTTTCACATATGCTATGCAAAGCAGTCGGTGTGGAGGTGGCACCAACATGGCAGGTGTGGGTTCATTCCAAGTGATATTATACAGCTTGGATTCACTTTTAATTTAATTCAGAAAGGTCGTCTGTTATGGTTGTTTCATAGGAGGCAGCAGAAATGATCACAGTCGTGCTTGCAGGTGGTGTGAACATTGGTATAGTGATTTTCACTATATGGACGAAAGGAAGGAGTTAATACTGGTGGCAGCATGATAGTGCTGGGATCGTTCAACGAAAATGACTAGATGAAAAACTTTAGAGTGATTCACAATGTTTCGACAAGTTGAGCGTTACTTTCTCACGAACATGAACACCGTGTACAGACTGGCTGACTGACTAGCTGGTGCTTACACCTTGCATGACTTCCTTTTTCTTTCTCCACACGTGATATCCACATGCAAATCTCACTTGAATACCACGAGTGACGTCACATCTGAACTGTTCAACTCAGCTGCTTAGTTCAGCTCAGAGCAGTTTATTCATGTTGAATTCCACACAGTTCAGACTGTTTCATCTCATGTAGCCTCACCTCAGTTCACTGAAGCCAGTCCAACAGCTTAGTGTAATTCTTTTTTTTTCTGTGGATCAGAGAAGGATCATCTATCTATCTATCTATCTATCTATCTATCTATCTATCTATCTATCTATCTATCTATCTATCTATTCAACACATCAAGACTCAACAAATCCCAGATCAGCTGTAAGCCAAGAAATGAAATGAAACCACCTGGGGTTTATAAAGAAATGACTGGGATTATATAACATCAACTCATTCTGAAAAATGTCACAATGAAATACTCCTCGGTCTCTTTTTGTGTGAATGTGTGACTGTGTTTGTGTGTGTGTGTGTGTGTGTGCGCACCCTTCTTGCTTAAAAATGTTAAGCTACACCTGCTGACAGTCAAATATGAATATTGAGAAACACACACTCTGTCTTGCTGGCAACTGCATACTTTGTGTGCAGAAAGTCAACTCTGGGCTAAAACACACGTTCATCCTCAGAGATGTTTGTAAATCCTTTTATTAGGAACATTCCACCGCTTTTGTATTTCTAATCTTTTAATTTTAATTTTAATTTTTTTCTCTCGTAATGGAAATCCTGCAATTTTGAGAGGTTCCTGTTCTGTGTTTGGTTTGCACCATTTTTTTTTGTCATATTCTATTCTATTCTTTTCTATTCTATTCTGTGAATTTCCGCACTCAGGTCAGTTGTGCCCAACATAACCTAGTTGTGAGTGGAATGTGGAGTGAGCAGTCAGTTTTTAGAAACGGCCTTAATATGGTGTATAAATTACATAACGTCAACATAAGCCCAGCACAGTGTCATAAAATACCTCAAAATAGGACATGTCCTGGGACTGAACATATGCTGCCTTCATGCTGAATTTCATTGCAGTGAGAGCCAGGCCATGGTTTGGTTGCTTTCCTGTCAACCTAGCATCCCTGTCATCAGTGTTCACCCCTCCTTCCCACAACACACACTTACACACTCGAACAGAAATTATTCTTTAATTGAGTGATTTGTTGATTCAGTTAGTCATTATTTTAGAATTATTAGCTTTTATTATTAACCAATGTTTTTTATTATTTGTTTTTATTATTATGTGTCACATTATTCCCATTCCTATTGATTCTTACATTTAACTAAGGTCATATAACTCATAGAGGGAACTAAAGGTCAAGCTGCTAGTGGCTGTATTTGAAACAGGTGTCCAGATTCTCTCAGTCTTGTCTGTTTCTTCCTCAGCCGTGTATCTCTCAGAACAATTTCATCAGTTTTCAAGATCCAGCTCTACTTGATTTGATTTTCCCTCAGTCTTATGCTCAGGTCTTTTTTAACCTGTCTGATTCCTTAGGCTGCTTTCGCTCTATGATCTGTCACCACGAATTTTACCAGTTTAAACCTCGGCCCTACATTCTTTCAGTCCAGCCATGTGTTCACTTATGACCAATCTGTATCTTTAACTGCACCAGGTATCACTTAGATCAAAAAAATCTCACTGAGAGGAAAAAAATCTTCACTTTTGTGCTTATTTTTTCCTTTACCTATTAGTACCATCTCTCAAACAGTTTTAGGCTTTCCATTCATACACCTCATACTGTATTTTCAGCAATTTTAGGCTATGTACCCTTGACCCCATGTTCCATTTTTCATTATAATCTCTTTACACACTGATATTTGTGCTAAGTCTAAACTCCACGCTCCCAAAACTTTTGTGATTTTTTTTTCTCCTTCCAAGGTAAGGCCATATGATGCCTCAGCCCTGTGTGTATTTTGACAAGATTAGACATGCTATATGCATGCACATACTGCTCTAAAGAGACAGATAGCAGAACAGATCAACAGGGAGTCTCTCTGCTATGCGCTAATGGCTCGTCTGTTTATGTGTCAACTGACATGCTGGGAGCATTTGGATAAAGGGGATTGCAAATAGAGCTCTCTAACACACGCACACACACACACACACACACACACACACTCATTTCAAACAGTATTTCTTTCTATTTTCCATTTCAAAGCTCTCCCTCTCTCTCTCCCCTGTCTGTCTGTGCTCTCTCTCTCTTTAAAACTACTTACTGCAGACTGGGTTCAGTTTGTGAAAAGTTTCTGTGTCAGAAGCCACGCAAATCCAAACAAGTGAGCTTTCCTCCTGGTGAGACTGATGATGTGTTTGTCTGCTCTGCTCTTTGCAGGTCACAGCAAATTGTGTAACAGCACAAGTGTATATACTATTTATTCACACCCAGGCCTTTGTGAAGTGGAGAACTTTTTGAAGTTTGAGTGCACTTGAGCAATGATTTTTTTAAGTATTTTATTTTATGACTTTTTTCAAGCGACTCTGGTATGACGAACGTATTTGCCTTGTTCATATCAAAGCTACCCAAGTAGAACCACTGAAATAAGTTTTGAATTTCAGATCATTTTTGAATGAGTTGAGCAAGGCCATATATTGTATAGTCTCTTCAATTTATTTGCACATACAGTATAAAGGCAATAAAATTAAAGACCAAAAAATTACAGATTGTGCAAGTGAAGAAGAAGAAGAAGAAGAAGGAGGAGGACGAGGAGGAGGAAGAGGAGGAGGAGGAGAAGAAGAAGAAGAAGAAGACGAAATCAACATTGCTGACTTGGTAACAGGCAATAAATGACAACAAAACCTACAAACATGTCGGAAAATAACTTTACAAAAACAAATCGCATATTTAATGACTATTAAAGATAAAATCACTTCAAATAGATTTGATGCAGAAAATATTTTAATCAGTGCTGCAGTGCTATAGAAATGCTGGTCAATTTCACTCCTTTCATTGTCCATTTGAAGTGTCAAACTCAGTGTATTACATTACTTTGTACATTAAAATGAAAGTTGAATGAAAGATTTAAAAGTGAAATGTGTGCGTGTCAAAGCAGCAAAACAGTGTAGTACATACAGTGCTTCTAAAATGACAGCTGACTCTTAAGTACATATAATATCCTGTCATATCGAGATTCATAAACTAGGTGAAAGCCTCAATTCACGAGCGAGCAGGGCAGCTCGGCTGATGTGTGGGCACGAGTGGAAAAGTTGACCGTCAGCAGCCAATCAGATAACTGCACTCCCTTGTTTTCCTAGAAATTTGATTTTGTTTAATCCAAACAGCTTGCACTTGCCAAGTGCAAAATTGACAAATGTAATTACGACATTTCAAAGATTCCCAGTTCTCATCAACTTGTGTTTTTTGGAAAGACTACAGTAAATGTCCCAAAATAGTGCTTTGAGATTAGATGGATCTATCTTTGATGTCAACAGTAAGCCAGTTACAGTACGTGGTTTTTTTCTTTTGGTTTATTTTTTGATTCATTTTACCCTATTAGTGCTGCAAGATAACTCATTAAAACTATGTAACACAATATAAAGCAGAAAAAATACATGATTTGTATAAATACATTGCTTATTTCTCTTGGTCAAAACTGCACAAAACCTCTGTGCAGTCAGACCCTCTCACATTACACCCATCTGGTGAAAACAGAGCAACCCATCTACCAAAGTTTTTTTCTACACTCACAATTTTGCACCCAGTGTTTAACAATCACACAGGGAGAAATCCATCACAGAGGAGGCAGGGAAGCCAGTTTCTCCAGCAGCAGTAGCCTTAATCGAGCAGAATGTAATGCAGCCTGTTGTGAGACCTGTTGGGTTGTGAATAAAGGGCAAGACTCGCACTTTTTCCATTACAAAAACTTGCTGTTTACTTACCGTTACTACTGCTTTTGTTTATCCTCTCTCCACCTTCATGTAAAACCCAGCCTGGTGCAACAAGTCCAGGCGAGTTTTCTGGAGGTTGTCAAAAGGCATTCTGGGAAATGTTAGAAACCTCTAACTAAAGTGGAAGTAGGCAAGCAGGTTGAGGGAAGGTGAACACAAAGGTAAACTACAGCACTTAACTAAATAACTCTTGGAAGACCCTGAACACAAAAGACTGATAATATCTGAATAGAGTGGATTTTTTCTCCCTATTTAAACCCTGACATAAAAATAGGATTCGTTTATCGATTCTCATTGGGCAGTTCTCTTTTTGTTTGTCGGGAGGTCAGAGTCCACTACAGTCTGGCACTTGAACCTGGTTTAACCAGATGAAACACCTTGCGAACACCCAGCAACAACCCACTCAACACCACCGTCACCATCCATCTTATGCCCAGTCAGTCAGTAAACAGTCACTATCAGACTCACTGGGAACTGACCATCAGTTTGAGTTTATGCTAAATTTAGAATGTGTTTTTTGCTGTGGAGTGTGTATGCATGAACGCTGCATGTTTTTGTGAGTCAACAGGTGCACACAATTAAGTCAGTGTGTGTTCACACAACCAAGCATTAACAAATTCTTTGGCCTGCTTTTGAGATTTATGCTTTATGTTAGATTTTTATTCTTATTTTAATTACTGTTTGCCCTTTTTCACTTAGTAACTCTGCTTTTATAAGCGCTCCATAAAAAAGATTATCACATTATGTGGACAACTGGGTGTTGGGAAAATGAATGAACCACTATCTTAAAGATGCAATGCTATAAGCACTAGAAAATGTTAGATTTAAGCGGCATGAAAGAAGGATTATGCTCATAGCTTTGATGCAGTAATAAATTGCCCCAGCAAAGCCATTACTTGTTTAAATGTTTGTCCTGTACTGAATGAAATTTACTGATAATGTAATGCTGGCAGTCCCACTTCTTTAAAGAGACAGTGGCCTATATTACTGTCAAATGCTTTTAGACTAACAGTGTTTATATGTTTAAAGACAAACACCTCAGCCAGAATGTAAATATAATAACATTATAATAATGGAAAGAAGGCGGCAGTGCACGCAGTCAGATTATGAGAAAAAAGACATATTCTCAATTTCAAATTCAATGGGAGAGCTTGTGACTCAACATTATTTTGAAGTCATTTGTTTGTATTTGTATCCTTTGCAATCAAGTTGGCCTGTGTGTTAAGTTGTCACATGATCTGGAAGCTGAATAAAACTCAAGTGTACTATATATTCCTATAACGCTGTTGTGTATGTAAATTCTGCATCCAGGTTGCAAAATAAACCGAGACAAAATAACACTGACGTATTCGTATAATGTTTGCTTTGCCTGAGTCCTTGAAATTGTACTCGTACTCGCTGCCGGCAACACGTGTTGCATTCTCATAATGATGCCTACAAAAACTGTTCAGTGCTGTTCTGAACACACTTCACTTCAGAATGAGGGCTGCTGTGGTTTTGCTGCTGGTTCTGCTCTGCCTCAGTGAAAGTGGAGGGGTCAAAGAGAGAAGCACTGCTGTCCAACAAGGTGAGCCTGAAGCAGGAGAGAGGAGGGCGAGACAGGTTCGGACTGAGGATGAAGCCTCAGAGACAACACATGAGCAGACGAGCAGCCAGACCGTCACACCTGACGTCTGGGACGAGCTGAAGGCGCTGAGAGACACGGTGCACATTCTGGGCACTGTTGTAGCGGAGCAGAGAGCGGGGCTAAGAAATCTGGAGGAGAAGATGGATGAGCAGAAAGCAGAGTTGAAAATCGCCCAGAAGAAAGTCCATGAGCTGGAGCTTGTAAACGCAGTTCAAACAGCCGAACTCAAGGTCACCAAAACTGAACTGCGGCTTCAGAGGGACGAAATGGAGAAGATGGAGCAGCGCATCGTGGCCCAAGAAAGTGAACTGTCCGCCGTGGGAACGAGACTGACATCGACTGAGAAGGAAAACGCAGCCCAAACAGACGAACTATTTGCCTTGGAAGCCAGAGTGAATACTACTGAGAGCCAAGTGGGAGAGATGAAGAGAGAGAACGCAGAAAGACCAAAGGTTGCCTTCTCTGCTGGGCTGCCTGTGGGAGACGTTGGGCCCTTCAGTACTGACACAACGCTGGTCTACAGCGCTGTCTTCACCAACGCTGGCCAGGCCTACAACCCCATTACAGGTACTGATCCATCAAAACATGGACACTAACTCGAGTAAATAATGGCTAATTGAAGATAGATTCATTTAATGGTTGATTTACTGTTTGATGATTTCAGTGGGTTGATTGGAAGCATGATTGAAGATTCTGTAATTAACTTTTTTCTTCACAATTTTGACAAATCACTGCTTTACAAGCCGTCATTACAAGCCGAGCCAAACTAAATGCTTTGACAAAAAAAGTTTGGACTGTCAGGCTGCTCCTTTGGCTGTAATCTCATTTATTAAAATATTTTCAGTGCAATTCAAACAACTCTTCAAGTCTTCAAGGCCATGCTCACATAGGATCATGATGTGTGTGTGTGTTTTTTTTTTGTCAAACATATGAGCAAGAGCACAGGGAGGACTAAGTGTATGACATCAGCTCCTTGCCAAGCCAGCTAATGGCAATGGTGTTGTTGCAAATGAAAATGGACAAGAGAAAGTGTTGATCACTCCACTTGTGCTTGAAGAAGAGGATTAATAGTCTGTTGTATTCTGAGGATGTAGTTTAACTCAGCAAACTCGCCAGGACCAAAGCAGTAGAAAGTAGAGCCATGTTCAATTTGGAGCGCCATACAATGTGAAGTTGAACTTTGTAGCTTTGAGTCAGCTTTATACACACATTAGTCGATCATTTCAACAGCTATGGTACAGTGTTTTCCTCCTGATTTCAACCACCAATCTGGAATACAACATAATATTGAATATATCTGGGTATATTTTGTGGCTTTAGCTGACATCTTCACCATGGTAACGGTCAGTGAGGCTCATGGGTGCTGCAGTATTTTGTGCCGTTTGACATACTGGACTGATGAGAAAAACATGATTTCTCAGAAATGAAGCAGAAACATTTAGGAGTGATAGCCATTACCCTGTAATATTGTTTATTTATCCAGGACACTGTGAGTCACTGTTGAGTAATATTGTGGTTATAGTTAAAAGTAATATTCAAAATGGGGAAAAACAACGGGGAAGACACTTCCAGAAACTGCAATCCGGCCCACTTTGTACCTTTATTCTTCTAGTAGACATGTGGGAGCCTGTGTAGGGGAGACATGGGGGAGAAAACAGTCCAGGCCAGGAGAGGAAAACATGCAGAGGACCACTCAATTATGTGGGAGCACATAAATAAAGATTTATAATCATTCCCATCTCTCTTTGTTTCTCCTCTGATGCAGGAATCTTCACAGCTCCGGTCGGTGGAGCCTACTACTTCAGATTCACTGCCACTGAAGTCCGTAACTCCCACTGGGTGGCTGTGGAGTTGTTCCATAACGGCAAGAGGATGACACATAATTCTGATCATAGGGGCACCACGGGAGTTTCTCAGGTGTCTAACGGTATTATTTTAGAGCTGAAAAAAGGGGATGTGATCTACATGCGGCTTCCCTCAGGCCTGGGAGTCCATGAGAGTACTGAGACCCGTAACACCTTCAGTGGCTTCCTCCTCTTCACGATGTGAAGGCAGTGTTCATAAGTGAAATTTGTATGTTCATTTACATGCATTCTTTACACAACAGGAATCAGCCAAACTGCTCCAAAATAAAGACAAAAAAAAATCAAATTTCAGGAAATAAAGTTCTGTCTTATCTTACTTTGGATAGTAATAACAATACAGTACTGGTTGTATTCAGTAGCTGGGGTTTGAATTAAATAAAAGAAACTATTTTTTTGCCTAATATTTTGTGGAAGCTGTACATGCAGCATCTTAAAGGGGCATTAAGTGGTCTACAGCATGACTTTTATTGACCTCTATCAGTGACTAAGGAACTGCAACAACATTGACAGGTCATGAGCTCAGTTTACCGTGGCCTGTAAAAATAAAGTCACAACAGAATAATAAATAAGTTTTCAAAATAGAGACAAGAAAGCAAGCAAAGATACAAGCTATCAGAGAGTCAACAGAAACACTGAGTGAGGAGGTTTTATAAGTGTAAATACTGTCATTTTAATACTGCTTGGTCATTTAATTTTTTTGGCTTGAGAACAAAATGGCTTGTAATGTTGATCTGGCATTCATAGCTCTGTTCTCCAGTTGAAAATGAGAGTCGGTAGAAGAATATGGCCCAGAAAATGAGCTCTGAAAGCCATAAATCCCAGCACCTGGTGAATAAATTGCTGATCAACAGCTCCGTCAACCCCTGGCTTTCTCCAGTGAATCACTGTAGCATGTCTTGATTTACACCGTCTGCACAATTAGCACATAGCTAATCCCTCCAGTGGTTAGAACCAGCAGCCTGCGTTGGGTCGGACCTGCAACCATGTTCAATAGGCTTGACAAAGCCCCCCGTATTTACTGAAACTTGCGGTTTTACCAGATGGAGAGAATTTGGGGGGTTTCTGTTTCTGCTTCCACCCTGCAACTGATGTTTCCCCGGGAAAGAGTGATGGTGAAATACAAGCAGTTGGTCAAAATTTTGAGCTCTCAGAGGCAATGTGCAATCATGTTATTAAACAGATTTGTACAAATCAATGAGACCAGTGATTGACCTGTTGCACTTTCATGTTCAAATTCAAATGGAAAACTTGAGAGACCAGTGAAATGATGGTGAGCCTTATTAGCTCCTGCCTTTTTCCACAACAATCAGGAACCTTCTTCCAGGCTTTCTACTCCTTATGGAGAAGAAAGGGGAACAAGGTCAAGGGCAAGTGTGCTAATATAGTCATAATTAAATGATATAGTCATTTAATTAAAAAAAACAGTCTGACCCAGCATCAAACCCTCTTCCTCTCCATGTTAAAATGCTACCTTTAACACATCTGCACATGTGGCAAAGAGAGATACAATATGCAAATGTATCCTCTTGTCAATGTAGCTTCCTTCTTATGGACCCTTTGGCAGGTGGAAAGAGCACAGTCATGAGCCTCTGGGCCTGCAGTCAGCCTGAAGGCCATCCCGCCATGTGATGATGACAGTTATAAAAAGAAGTAACAGCGACATCCAGGATATCCAGGGTGATATCCTTTTCTGCTTATCTGCCTGTTGCTCGATTACATATTGACTATGTTTACAAGTGTAGTCGTTAAGTGTGTGATCCTCAATTTTTCCGTCGTCATAAAAAAAATCTACACAAATAAATTGGTCCCTGTAATAGCCTTTTCATAATCCTAGTCTGGATTTTAAAAGTTGTGCAAATGTTGCCACTTCCTATAGCATCCCATTATTACCAGCAATTCCCTCCCAGCATCTGCACACCTGTCTTTGTGTCTGTGTGCAGTGTCCCTACATGCCTCTGTCTGTCTGTCTGTCTGTTACTCTGACAGCCATTACCAGAGCACCGTCATTATCGCCTGCAATTACCTTCTAGCACCTAAACACCTGCCTACCTGTCTGTCTACATGTCTGTTTGCCTGCCGACATGTCTGTATACAAATTCCCAGGATGCCTCTGTCTCACTAGCTGTATGTCACAGATTGGAGTTTAGGTTAGTTAAAAACATCTGAGCTCATAAAAAAAGAAAAAAACAGACAGTAAAAATAAAAATAAAAAAGTAAAAAGTAAATTATATTAATAAGAAAAAGATATATACAATTTTTAATAGGTTTGAAGCTTGGTTTGTAATGTAGCCTGCAGAGCTGGTAGGAAATGCACAAGGCTTCAACTCCTGGCATGTTGACAGTGTTGTACCTGAAAAGGAAAAGTGATATAGACTGATAATAAACTGTAGTGAACTGTTATGTGTCTTCACTGCTGTTAAGCTCCAGTTATGGCTTTATTATTTATGAATGTCACTGCAGAAACACTTTTAAATGGCTTCATTACTGCAAAATATCACTATCTTAACAAGTCATTTAGTCTCAGATTCGGTCTTAAAATTTTTATTTTTATTTTTTATTATGTATTTATTTATTTTATATTTATTTACTTACTTATTTTATGCAAGTGAAAAAAAATCTGCCAAAGAAATCGATAAGCATAAACAAGTGGGATTATTATTTCATGCCAATTGGCAGATTTTTTCATTTGAGAAAAACAAAATTTTAACACTGAATGTCAGACTAAATTATTTGACAAGATGGAGTTTTAATGCGGTGTGGGTCTTCATGAAAATCTCTTTTGGAAAATGCAGGCTGTTGCCTTTTATTAAGAACTTAGATAGCGTTATTGTGTACTTATGGGCTGAGCTGGTTTCTTGAAACCAGGATGCATGAATCCTATTCAAAATCGATTATTACACACCCTGTGTTTGATTTAGTCAGACCCGTTAGATAAGAGCTCGATTAAATTTACCACTTAAAATAAATTGTTGGCAAAGGTTTCAAGACAGCTGATCACCACAAAACTAAATTTAGCTATTGCCCTAACCTAATCCTAAACTTTATTCAACCTTAACCTGTATCCAAACCTAATCCCACTTCTACTGTGAATCCTAAACTCATCCTAATCCTAAAGGAGCTCCTCGATGAGATGAAGACCGACCAAAATGACTTCACTAGTTCAGTTCACTAGTTGGACTTTCTCTCTGTTTTGTCCTTGAAGTTGAAATAACAACAGCTGTGAAATAAAGAGTTCTCCTCTGGTCCCATGAAAGATGAATTTACAACAAGGACACACACACACACACACACACACACACACACACACAGTCCACACACACACTGGTAACAGGTGGTATCAGTAAAGTGGCATGTAAAGATGTTATTCCTTCCACTTTTCTTCCTTTTTGTTCATCTCAATCTGCATAAGCTCACATACAGTAAGCTTCAGAAATCTAATATAATGCTGAGAACAAATATTTGCCAAAATATAGGATTCCAGATCTTTCACATAATCATCCCTGCCATAGTCTGTGATTTAATCTGGCATTTAAAATTTGGACATTTTTATCTGCACATATTTCTCTCTTAAATTGGATTTTATCCACTAAATTAATCAACCAAATGAATTATTTTGCCTTCAAAAAGCTAACACTGCAACAAACGTTAATTACGTCACTGACCGTTGACGGTGTCAGACTAAATTTATGACTCGGTCCCACAGCCTACAGTGTGAGAGACAGACCAGGTGATGGAGTCCCCAAGGTTTGTAAATCCATCTATCATGGGACCAGAGGAGAATTCTTTATTTCACAGCTGTTGTTATTTCAACTTCAAGGACAAAACAGAGAAAAGGTCCAACAAGTGAACTGAACTAGCTGCTTGGACACAAACAATCCTAAGTGCTCTGTTTGGAGAGACATTCTGTATCGGCCGAGCAATCCTAAACTTTGTGACATCCAACCTGAGGAGCTGAGGTTGAAAATTTTAGTCTCTAAATACAGTGTCTTTCCTAAGTGGTTTTATCTATATTAATTTAAATCTCTTGCTTTATTCTTTTATTTTCTTTTATTTCATTTTTATATTTTACTAAGCACTTTGTCAGCCTATATGGGGTGCTGATTAAGCAAAATTTACACTTATTTCTTTTTCTTTTTTAATCAGCATTTTACATGTGTTGAATATGTGGACCAGAGCATGGGAAGACTTCATCTATAAAACATTATCTAACCATTTTAGGAGTCAAATGTGAAGTTTATCAGTCAATAACTAACACAGAGGGTCTTCTGGTGTCATTATTTTCAAACAAGGACTTCAGTTAATCATTAGCACTCAAAAAGACCAATGATGTGTTTAATTTTAGTTGCATCACTTCTTACAGCACCAGTAGATGTCTCATTACTGAAGCATGTAGGCTTTCTGAAGTGCTCAGTCCACTCTAATTTGCAATTAAAATATGGTATGTGTTGCACGTTTGAGAAATTGATATAACTGCCATAAACAAACAAGATCAAAACTGAAAAGACTGGCAGCATCTATGGCCTCTACACTGCATTGTGTCATCAGGTCAGATTGTGTGGGAATTTATGAAGATTTTCTGCTGGACTGCTTTATGGCACAAAACTGAAAAAGGACACTGCTCTTCCAACACAAATGGAGCTGAAAGTCTCAGTGTTCCTGGCAACGATAGAGGGTGGGACAAGTAAAAGGCTTATGGAAAAAACAGTTCCAACGTGTTTGTTCTTTTTAGCTGAAAGAAACAGGAAAATGTTTGACTGAAGAGGCAACATAAACTGTATGACAGGAAACAACTGGTTTTAAGCAGTTAAGTTCAATCCACCCACACTTTAAGCCCTGATGAGTACAGGGCTTGAAAAATGGACGTGCTTTATTGTTTTAGTTATAGACTGCAGCCCATAATTACTGTAAACAGACAAGAGAGGTCACTGAGAGGTTCAGATTTTGTGGGGAATCTGCTGAATTGCTTTACGGCACAAACAGGAACATGATGCCGTTCAGCTGGGACAAATCAAGCTTTGAATACTTTGAGCATTCCTGGCAAAAGCAGAAGGTGGAACAACAAGTGAAAAGCCAATGGAAACATCACTTCTGATAAAGAAAGGAATAGACTGAGGAGGCATCTTACTCTTTGTGACAGGAAACAACTGGGTGTAAGCAGTTTTAGTTGAATGCACCTGATGAGGACAATCAACTTGAAAAGTGGACAGGCGTTATTGTGTGCTTTGGTTACAGACTGCAGCCCATATTTAAATATCTAGACACCCAGTCTGGGCGCCAAGCCACATCACTCACAACATAATCACAAGCCCTCTCTCCCTCCTTGCCTCTCTCTCTCTCTCTCCCTCCTTTTCTCTCTCACTTATCCCACATGTACTATCCAAAACTAGAATAACGGCCCCCATAATCTCCCCACAAACCCCTCTGCCATGTTTGACTTTTAGGTAAACTTTACACTTTCCCTGTAAATTAGGTCTGCAGTTACGTTGTTGCCAAGTCCACTAAAAGCCATTAGACACAGTGCAGGTTAGGCACCAAGACAAATGGAGTTTACAATCCAGCACACAGTCCAGGTTTGTGTAACTGGTAAATGTAAGATTGGCTGTACAAGTTCTTCCCTTCACGATGGAATCCAGTGGAAGTCGGGAGAATTCGAGAGGTGGCCGCCTGCCTGAGACACTTTGGCGACTCGATCACAAAACAAGATGTCTTTGTACTTGAAGAAATAAAAAAAAAATTGCATTAATTCTGCTTAGATTCGGAAAATTAAGTGTTTGATTCACAAATTTGTAACACAAAGTGACACCTAGTCTTGGAAAATGATTTTTACCACTACTAAGTGAAAATGAGTTGTGGTATTTTGAGGTAATGTGATGTGAATTCATCTAATTCAAATCGAGAACTGTGAACATAACTGTAAGTATAGTATTATTGTTAGCAATGCTAATGCAAGTCAATAGGATATGAAAGCACTATTCTCAAAACTGATACTGGTACTGGAACTGTGGTTTGCAAATCTGTTCTGATTCTGCCAACTCATGCTAAAATTATATTGCAAGATGTCACTAAATTCACGGTGAGAAATATCCAAAAACAAGGCTTTGGGCACCGCCAGTATGTCCAACAGTTAACCCTTTTT
>OMKZ01033776.1:1350-20329 GCA_900302535.1 Neoniphon sammara | reverse complement strand
CTGCTTTTTGCAGATGTTTTCTGTGTGCGGGGCAAACAAAGAAAAAAGAGAGATGTAAGCAAATAAGAAATCTCTCTCTCTCTCTCTCTCTCTCTCTCTCTCTTTCTTTCTAATTGGATCATTGACACAAATAATCCACCAGGTGTCACTGTACACTTACTGGTGTGTTAGAAATTTAATTGAATGCTCTTATCCAGAGTCACTATGATTTTTAGTAGCTTGATAAGTGGAGAGGAGAGGAATAATGGGACTGCTTCACAGAAAATATTTCAGTTAAGGGTTTCTCTCTCTCCTCTCTCTCTCTCTCTCTCTCTCTCTCTCACACACACACACACACACACACACACGATCTTGCTCATGATTTAGGAATATTTCATACATAATGTACTGAAATATACTTCACAGTAAAAGAATCATAACTGAAAGCAAATGTAAATAACAAACAAACAGATAATAAATTGAATATTTAGGAAATGAATTTAAACAAATAAAATAAATTTGCTACATGTGAATTTCAAAGCAATAGTACCAATATCAAGAAAACACAGAATCATCAGAAAATGGTAAGGTATCTAAATAAATAAATAAATAATAAAGTCAGGACATACAGTTTTGCTAACATAATTGCCACTGACTCATGCTCTCACTGACAGTCATGACTGGTTGCAATTGTGTATCATTTTAGGCAATTTCCCTCAGCAACAAATTGGACCACATCAGTTACTGTAAGACAGACACTGCTTACTGCAGTTGTTCCGAAAATAGTGTACAAGGAGCCTCGGGGGTCATTCAGTGGGATTCTGCACGTTCCAAGTAAAATGAAGATCAGATTAGTTTCACTGTTATCTCATTAACTGGAAGTTAACACCGGATAAAAATGGCAACTTATTAGAAGGAGAATGTGTAACAGTGATGGCTTGGATGAGAGATTTCACTCTTTGTAGGCTACTGTTATCTCCCCATTTACAGACATCTATGTTGTCTTCAGTAGAATAGAGTCCAAGACAGTAAGAATAATATAAAAGATAGTGGGGAATAACATTACTAACACTAATATTAATATTAATACCATCAATAAAAAATATGAATTCAATTCAAGAGAGAATTATTGGCATGAATGGAAGAGAACCAACTTTGTCAAAATATTTCAATACACTGCAAAGCAATTACTGAATTATTTTACCATAGAAGTGCATCATAAAGAAACTAAAACAACGGAAGAGTTGAAATCCTACAAACTGAAGAAATCAAACTAGAGAACTTAGGTACAAAAGACACTAAGTTAGATAATATTGTCTCAAAACAAGATATATATACGTTTACAGGAGAAAGTGGTCAAAGGAATCAATCATTTTCTCAGAGGTTGTCGCCGTACAGAAGATGCTGTCTGTCTGTATATTCTGAGAGAGGCGGGGTCAGTATTTGGCAGCTCTCTTTCCCTGTGTTCTGAGTGGGAGAGGCGGGGTCAGTATTTGGCAGCTCCATCTCTTGTGGGTGTGTGAGACGTGCTCGCTAAGCAACGGCATCCGAGTCCGAGCAAAAACAGGAACCACATTATTTTCGTGTGTCTTGCGATGTTCCCCACGCTATTTTGCCAGCATCTCCATTGATCTTACAGCAGTTGGTGTCTCCACAGACGTCAGCTACAAAAAAAACGAACAAGAAATTAATGCATCTTGCTCTCCGTTCCTGTTTGTTTTGACCTGGTAAGGTACCCGGTAGCAACTGATTAGCTTGCTTTGCTAACATCCTTTAGAAGGTTCACTCAACGCCTTACGAGCTAATATTAGCCAACTAAGCTAACTGTAGCTAACGTTTTGTATTATTTGTTTTGTACATTACTCTCGGATATTGCTGAATATATTCGTTTGCTGAGATTGTGTCTTTATTTACAAGCTGATATCTGAATGCACATTGTGTGTAAAATCGTTTAAGGTTTCAGCAGTGTTCATTGTTTTCGTCTCAACTTGTGGCTAACGATAGCTAGCAAGCAGAGGCTGGTAGCTCCATCACATCTGTGCTTCCACAGCAGGCTATCAGAGCTAGAAAAACGAGAACTAGAAAATATAATTTCTTATTTGTGGGTTTTATGATGCGATATCCAAAAATAAGATGTGTGTCTCATGTTTTCCGCTGTGCACCCGGTGATAGGTTTATCTCTACCCAGTAACACAAGTTATGCTTTCTGTCCTTGCTTGCAACAAGGATGTAAGAGCCGATGGGCACATGAAAATAATCGCTTTTGTGGTTTTTAGGGTAAAGGGGCACATTACACACCGATGCAACATGTGTTTTGAATATGTAGAGTTCACATTCATTAGAGCAGTGACCGGTAGTTCCGTTTTCTGTCTTGATTGTTACGAGAATAGGTTTTTGCTTGGTCACTTGAAACTGTACTGGAATGTTCTAGTTTGCTGTTGTACAGTACTTCCTATAAATAATGTGTTGTCTATTCTGATGACAGGATTTTTGTCTTCTTAGGCTCACTAGCTATGGATAGAGATTGACCATCGGTGTATACAGTGGATTTATTGTCTAGAAATAAAGTGTGGTTGAGGATGTTACGTGATGCTTGTTAACGTAGCCGGTTTGACTTTCATTTCTGGGCTTTCTGAAATCCTTTGAATATTGCATAATCGGATCCGGCCATTGCCCTGAAATAGGACAGATCGGTCCCTCCATATGGTGTGCTACAAGAATTGCACTAGGAACTATTATATATTACCAAAGTACACTGAATCTAATTCACTGTCATAGCTACAGTTATAACCAAAATTGTTCCATTCATTTCGTGTAACACAGAATACAGAAGATGCTCTGTAAAGTCTTATCTTAAGTGTTTATGTAAAATCCGGCCTTCTGCTCAATAAAGGTTAACTAGTTAGCAAAAAGCTAGGTTATTGTGTAAGCGACAGCAAATGTATAAACAGACAGGGGGTAAAGGTAAAGTCTGCAGTGGTGCTGATGTTGGAAAAATAGATGTTATCTTAACTGTTGTTTAACTGTAACAATCTTTAGACTAATGGTGTAATATTGTTTTGGTAGAGCCTACATCATAAAGCATGGGTTATCAAAATCCTGGCGTGCAAATGAGAAAACTAGGTTAGTCTTGCTTCCCTGTGTACACAAACTAATGAAAATGAAATGCCACTCTTGTCATTTTGTGACTTGGGATGCAGCCTTTGTGCCCATTTGGTTCTCAAAGCCCAGTTAAAGAACAGTGCTATAGTCCTTAAATATTAGGTTAAAACCACCCATCTTCAAGTGTGATTCTGAATGTTGAGATAGCTCAGTGGAAATATTAGTTGCAGGCATTGTCATGATCCATTCCCCTGCAGTGAGATGAAGCTAAATCTGCAGCCTTCTTAGTGGAGGCTCTTATGCATGTACGCATACCAATGGTGTCAAAACTCTTCAACCTCCTGCAATGTGAGATAAGACTACCTACGTAAGATGACCCATAGCTTTTATATGGAAGGAAAATACGCACACACAGCAGTCACAGTAGTGTCATAACCACCCAGCCTCCTACAGTGTGGGATTGTTGTTGTTAGGTCAGTGTGTGGTTGTTTGAGACTGTGTGGACAGGGGCCAAGGTAAACCAAATGCAATCCAAATCTCTCTAAAGCTCAACTCACACTACCAGATTTAATCCCAGTTTGCTTATACTCACACCTGTGTATGGAAAGTAAGGCATGAAACATTTGTTTCATAGTCTAGTTCATTTCCTTATTGTCAGAAAATTTTACTTGAATGGTAACTTTTGTTCTTAATTGGTTATATAAAATATATACCATAAGATATAGTTTATGTTTATAATTAGGGATAAAGCTCTTTTCCAGAGTGACTTACAAACAATAGAATAAACTTGACATTCACAAGCTACAGTGGTTGCAAGGGGTGATAAAGCAGTGCAATTGGACAGCAATGAAATACTGTGGACTAGAGAAGGATGGAAATATCTCAGTATCTAAAAAAAAAATGTCGTGGAATCATGCAGTGCACATTAAGCCAAATTGGGCCGAAGGCAGAATAGTAGGACAGCCTCTGCAGTTTCGCACAGTGTGGCAATGAGCTGGCCCAAATGGAGATAGACCCTCAGGTGGCTGGAATAACCAATCGTTCTGGGGGGAAACAAATTGTGGTATATGTGTGTTTTCATTCAGAATGTCACAGAACTAGGCTGTTTCTCTCAACATCCTGGAGTCTCTGTAACATTTTATTTAACTTTGTCCAACATTCTTACATTATGTTCACTTTAAGTAATGTTATTGAAAAATGAAATTCAAAACAGATGAGATTACAGTGAAAACTGACAGATAAAAACTGACAATCTGGACAAACTCATGTAACTCCCTGACTTGAGCACTAAGATTTTTTTTTACATAAATCACAACCTTTGCCTCGGATTTTTATTCCTAAGCACAAAAAGTTGTGTATAAGAGCCTGCTATAAATTAGAGCTCGAAATTCAGTTTTTTTGAAACAAAAAACTTGACTGGAATTTAGACAAATTTCAGTGTTGATACAGGAATCTTTTTTTAGTCTGTATGTGTGTTTGTGTGTGCCAAGAAATTATAACCTCTGTGTAGCCCAGGCAACAAGTGTCTCTTAAAAATAGTCCTTGGTTTGTTGAATAAGAAGAAGTATGGACTGCATATTTTATCAATTTAGTGGGTTGTCTTGACAGCTCAATTGGGTGAATTTATTTTTTCTTATTTTTTTCTCATAATTTAGTGCAGTTGACTGATGTCTCTGTTGTTAACTAATACATCATCCAGATAATTTGCATTTAAATAGTCATTAAAAGGTCATCATTCCCATTTCTGATCTACGATATGTATTTTAAATAAAAGTAAGTGTCGGGGCGTGTGCTAACATCATGTCTCTGATGCCTGAAATATTGCACCATTTATTATCCAGGTGCATGAGAAAGAACATCAGTTTTATGTTAGATATCAGATGCGAGTAGCTGCAAATTGAATAATGTTGTTTTAATTGACATTTTCATTGGCGGAGCACTGCACCACACAAACACACACACACACAGTCACACATACGGAAGCAGAGGCTGGGCCTACAGGTTGAGGATCCAGGGCAGATGGAGAAATCCCCTGCAGAGCAGCTGGTTGGGTTTAAGTAATCTGGAAGAGAACATGTACTCAGCAGGTTTTAAAGGACAGCGCTGTCATCTTATAGCATCTGCTGAAAGCGTTAAGCCACTACAGATGAGTAGCATGGTGCTCAGAGTCACATGACTAGAGATAGAGGAAGATGGACAGTCATCGCTAACATTGGTAACCTTTGGCCCCATTTCCTACAGCTGGTATTATATCTGTGTGTTTCCGTCAGTTGATGACTACTGCCTTTGATGATATTTTAAGGCTAAAATGAGACCAGGAAGACCTGAGGTTTCTGTCTGTTCCTTTTCATCATGGTCTCACGATATACTTCTCTCTCTCTCTATTGCTCTCTCTCACAGCATTTCTTTATTTTGCTCTCTTCCCTCGGTGTTTTTTTTTTCTTTGTCTTTTTGAGAGCTATTAACAACAGTGAAAAATTTATCTTCTCACTCTTAGCTTGTAGCTTAAGTGTATTTTCTCGCTATCTACACAGACAGTATCTAGATTCAAATCAGTTTCGACCGGAGAATTTGCCTTCAAACCTTACTTTGTTTATTCCATCCAGAATTATTGGGCCCAAGCCCGCTTCAGAGCATTTTTTGGGGGGTTTAATCAACAAAATCAGTGAGTTATACACTCATCTGCCACTCTTTGATTTCCAGTCAAACTACATGTTTTTAGATTGTTGGTGAATCAGATCTAAGGATGTTTTTTTTTTATTTATGTATTTTTGTCAGCCTGTGATGATATTAGCCATGTGAAATCCTGCATTTGTCCACAACACACCACAAAATGATAAAAAGAAGAAGTTCATTAATACTAATTTTTCAGAATGGATAGAAGTGCTGAGTGGGTGGTCATTAAAAAGTATAAAAAGGCTGGTGTCAGCGCCAATACGACTCAGTTAACATTCACTCATGTGGCCAAGTATTGACTTATTATGAAACAATTAACATGATTACTACTATTATTAACAAGTGACTCATTTGATCAAAATATGCACTGAAAATTATATAACAGTTCTCAATCAAACAAAAGAAAATAATACAATAAAACAGAAAATGAGGAGAATGTTCCTTTTCCACAAACAGCATTTTAGTATTTTCATGTTGGTCAATCCAGCCACAATAATTAGAATACTACTACTACTACTACTACTAATAATAATAATAATAATACATTTTGGTAGTCAGTGAGTAATCCAAAGAGCCTACCTGAATATAGTTTAAAGGAGATTTGTAAAATATTTATGTTGTTTCCAAAAAATCCTGTTCATAGCACACAGCCTGTTAATACCAATATTACCCCCCCCCCTCAAAAAAAACAAAAAAAGAAGTGAGAGTGACAAATTTTACAGTTTCATTCAGGCAGAGTCACCTCACTTATAATTATTCTAACCATTGCTGACTGGTGTGAGGGAGCTGCTTCACTTCTCCCCGACTCAAAGAAGATCAAAGAACTGCCACACTGCAGACGTTTTCCCTCCCACAGAAAAAGTATTTTATTCCGGCAAAGCATCGTTCATTAAAGTGTCGGTGTCAGTGCGGGTTCATTTGATGGGAGCACGACTTTTTGGGAGGTGGAATGGCACCCATTTTGATGCTATGTATATTATAATTATGCATCTCGAGAAATGTCCCTGGTCCCTTCTAAGGGAGCGACCTCAGTTTGATCTTGGCCTCAGCATTTGCCTTTTTTCCTTGGCCTTTGTAATGGCCTTGCTTTATAATAAAATAATACTTATATTCCTAGAACACTTATCAAATAGTGCTACAAAGGCCTTTCAAACATAAATAAAAGCAAATGTCAAAAAAAAAATACAAAACTAAACTTAAGCTGTTATTCCTGTATGTTATGTGAGCCAAACCGTAGATCTGCACCGTCAGTTTGCTTTGTCACTGTTTGCATGCTCTTCTGCCTGCTCAGTTGTCAGCGTATTGTGTCACAGCTGGTGTTTTGATCTACTGTATACACACACACGCAGATGGAAATGATGGGACATGTACTGCCCTATGTAAGCTATTTCACTCCAGTGGTAATTGAGTCTCGTTCAGTCCTAGTCTAATAAGCCAACGGCTGTTTATTGGATGATATTTAACCACGGGCATGGGATTTCCTCATTGATTTGCTTGTGCTGCAGCTTCATTTCCTTACTGTACCATCACTGCTTTCATAGAGCTGTCAAGACAGTAGAGAATATAAATCAAACAACAGAGGAGGAGAGAGATCTCTTTTAGCGCAGCAAAGGCAAAAGCATATTGGCTGGCATTTTACTGTGCACTGGTCTGGAAATTTCCATTAGTGTCAGACAGAGCTAGGGAGAGGTGATATAGTCAATACTAAATCAATAAAGCTGAATGTCATTGTCCCAGACGGAGCTGAGCCCAGTGACTCTGGCAAGCTCTGCTAAGGTTGGGATTGCACTTAATCTATGATGCACTTACATTGCTTGAAACTGTGTCACCATGCAAGGATCCCATGGCTCAAATGTGCAATTAAACTGATTATATGGGATTAGATATTGTAGCATTGCAGCATAAATGTTCTGAAGAATTTTGATTTACTGACATTTTTCTTTCATCACAAAAAACAGAGCTAGCACAAAAAAGAAAGAAAAAGCAAGATTTGCTTTAATTTATACATGCATAGAATAAATTGGTGCAGGCCACATCTTTGCTGCAGTGCAGTTTTGCAGACCGGAACCTCTGTAATTTGAGAAGATACTTGATAATATGATTTTTTTTTCTTTTTCTAAAAGAAAAGTAACTGTTAAAAAAAAAGTCTTAACAGAAAAATAATTTTCAAAAAATTGGTATTTTTAAATCCATTCAGGTACTAGAAATGGACTAGTGCTGAAATGATTAGTCAATTAATGAGTTAGTCAGTTGACAGGAAAGGAATTGATTATAATTTTGATAACAAGTTAATTGTTTTAGTCATTAAGTAAAAGTCCCAAATGTCTGCGGATTACAGCTTCACTGAGGTGACTAAGGTGCTAAAATTTGCTTACGTTTCTCTGCTTATATTTTATGAGCGGAGAAAAGTTTCTACGTTTATAAAGTTTATAACTTTTTGTTGTTGTTGTTGTTGTTTTAGTAAATTTGAAGACATCACATAGGGCTCTGCTAACTTCCACTGAGCATTTGTCATTTATGAGACGTTAATAGACTAAATGATTAATCGATTAATTGAAAAAAAATAAGCGATAGATTAATCAACAGTGACAATAATCATTAGTTCCCCTAAATAAACCCTGGAGCTAAAACCTATAATTGTCCCCACATCCTGCTGCTACAGAGAGGTTAGAGAGATTATTTTTGAACACTGATGTTGAGCGAGACGCTGAATCTGCACCAGCCTCAGTGGAGCTGTGCTGCTGCTGACCCCGCCCTCTGGGGGAGCAAGCAAGTGGAACATTTTCCTGCCGGGATCAATAAAGTGTTACATTCTGAATCATACCAATACAAAAATGCTTTATCTTCCAGAAAATTTTGTCAAGAGGGACTCATGATGATAACACAGCTGTGCACAAAGCATTTTAATCCCTTGTCCAAGTTTCTCAGACGTTTATCAAATTTTGGAAACACTGCTGATGAAGTGGTAATCATACAAATATTTTGGTTTGATTACTTTCAAAGACAAAATATCCTCCAGGAATTAAAAATAAAAGTGCAGCCAATTGTGAAGGCCACGGTGAAAGAAATTGAACAACTGGGATTTGATCAGAAATGTAAGGTAAAGTTTTGGTTGAAAAAATTCCTTGGGGTATTCACAGAAAAACACAAACAAAGGTGGATTACCTAAAAATTTAATAGGCAGGAAAACCCCTGCTTTGTTACTGGCGCCTCTGTCTCAGATTTCTTGGTCAGATGGTAGAAGTGATGACTCTATTAGTGTAAAACCCACAGGTGAGGGAAGAGTCCATATGACCATTCACCCAAACAGAGGAAAGGCAGGCAGAATGTATGCAAATGCCGAAAACAAATACTGCTGTACTTCCACTCCCACAGTCGATAGCTACACTTGTGTTTCCACTGTAGGCGTTGGGGCTTTTTGCAGTGTCATTGGCCCTCAGGCCAGCAAACAGTGCTTATTTTATTACTGTTTCTAACAACGTTTGTACAGAATTGCTGCCTTACGATACAGCATAGTGCAGACTGACAGGAAAGATAAGCGTAGCACTCGTTTTTTTTACATTATGTAGGATTCCTTTACTTTTGCAATCAGAAATTCTGGGACTCCGGGAGCAATTACCATGAAAAAATAGCAGCAGGAACAGGCGTGAGATCACTTTTTGGGTCAAGAAAACATTGGCTAGATAGAAAGTCATTGTCACGTCTAAGATCATATGACATTTGCGCTCGCCAAAATACACATGATCAAACAAAGGGCTACAAAGGAAGATAGGAAAGTTCAGTCCTGGTGGCAAAGTGAATTTCAGAAAGTCCTGTGCTCTGATGGTGTGCCCTCAATCTCCCAGTTCTCACTGCATTCTTTTTTTCTGTCTCTCCTCATTTGACGAAATTTAATGTAAAAGGAATTCCTGGCATTCCTGTGTTTCGTTTGTCTTCATGATAAACGGAGGGAAGGTTCCGCTTGCTTGGCTTGGGCGGGAGATAACAAGGCCTCATAAAGCCCAAGTCCCCTAAAGACGTGTGCTTATTAATTTATCACTGACAGGGCGGCCTGGGAAGAGCAGCTAAAGTAGGCCAGGGCAGCACGCCTCCGCTGCTGCTACTGCTACTGATTCAAGGGCAAGACCGGCTTTACTTCCTCTGTGTTTCTCTCTCCGTCTCTCACACTGTCTTTCTTTCTGTCATCTCACTGTTTAATCTGTCATCCCCTACTGTCTCCCTGCTGTTTTCTCTCTGGTAGTCTCTGTCTCTCCCTCTGTTGCTGTCTTTCAAACGCTCTTCTTTCTCCATGTCTCTGCTGTTCTTCCCAGTTTCTCTCTCCATCTCTCTGCCTCTTCCAACATGACCTGTTTGCTGTCTGCTTGCTTGAAACACCGAGCCATGCTTTCTGAAATTTAAACAAACCAGGACCCACTGTGTCTCCTGTTGTCATACGCCGAGTTAAGCCCATTAGAAGTGGATTTGTTTGAGATAGCAAAAGGAACCGATCAGCACCAAATGACACGACGCTAATAAGGTTAAAGGTAACCCAGTTCATTGTGCAGACAGTAAAACGAGACAGGCGAATAGACGGCCAGATGGAGGGCTTACAGGCAAATAGGTAGACTGACAGAGAACCAAATAAGCAGATAAACAGACAGAGATATAAATAGTTAACAAACAGACAAGTCAAAATGGGTGGTGGAGAAAAGGTAAATATACAGACAGGCAGGCAAATTAGCAGATAGGCAAATAGCTAAATTCAAATAAATAGGTGCTGCACAGGTAGAGAAACAAACAAAAAATTGAGTATACGTGCAGAGAAATAGACAGAGATGTAGATTAATAGGCCAAAATAAAGTTTATAGGGTTAAATAATGGGACACTGGGGTGAAGGTAGTCTTTAATTTGCTGTTGGCAGATATGAGGCAAAAGAAAAGGCTGGCAGCTTTTTGATATTTGGGTGGTCATTGGCCCTCAATTTAGAAGACCAACTTTAACTCACTCCCCTGGTGTTTTGCCTCTTAACTTCACATGGCTGACATGTTGTTGACCTCAGGTGGAGTCTGGGTCACCATCAGCCCTCACCTCTGGCTAACAGGTGCAAGACTGAGTGTCTCATGACAGACGGCATGGTATGTGTACAAACAAGTTTTAGGTTAAGTTTTACAACACCTGTCCTAGTCTGGTGGCTTGTGTGTTTGTGTGTGTGTTTGTGTGTGTGTGTGTGTGTGATAACATTCCATTCTTTTCTTTTGATATGTGCTGCCATGAACCAAAACTGAATCTGTCGACTGGGCTGTTAATATTAGCTAGTTAGGCAAGAATAGAATTACTGTTGATATTCTTTTATTCCTGACTGCGACTACTTTTAAGGCCATAAACCTTTTTTGATAACGTTCTGTAGATTTACATTGGATGTCAAGGAGACGAAGAGACAGATTTGTCAAATGTATGAGGGGGAAATTTTGGGAAAAGTTTTTATTGATCTCCACAATGCTCAGAACATCAAGACTCAAATGCTGGAATTGAGAATATAACAGTTCTTAAGTCCTGTTATATATTAGAAAGCCAAAACTATGCATTGAATAGTTTTCTCATTTTTATAATTTATGCTGTGTATAGTAGGAAAGTCTATACTGGATATGATGTGACTTCACCTCTGTATTCCAATGCGGCAGCGCATTGCAGGTGAAAGGCCATTAAATGAAGAGAAAGACAAAAAAAATGTCCATTATAAGTGTGTGAGGAACTTAAGGAAGTAAAACTCAAAATCTGCTCACATATTACCTGATTCTGTACACAAAATAGCATTGAAAATGTCTAAGTCGACATATTTATATGAAATATGCAAATTAATATGGCTGGAAAAATATTCTTGGTAGGTGATTTATTTTTATTTCAGTGTCTTTGGGTCTCTGGACTCCACTGTGGCACATGTGGGACGGCATGTTGTTACTTGTCATTTTTTTTCCCATTTGTGACTAAACAAATATTAGATGAGTGTCTCAGTCACATGCTGTTGTGTTGTGGATAAGAGAGGTTGTGTGTGTGTGTGTGTGTGTGTGTGTGTGTGTGTGTGTGTGTGTGTGTGTGTGTGTGTGTGTTCAGTGTGCAAACAGTTTGTACTAGCTTTTATGTACGTTGTGCTTTTGTGCATGTGATTGGGTGTTAGAGGTGAGAAAAAGGAAGTAAAAGTGATGCGTCAGGGTCACAGGATGTGTGTGTGAAGCACAGACTTGATGACCACGCACACTGTACATACAGAAATTACTGGACATTTGTTTCCCTGGTGGTTTTGCGGCGATTGAGGCCAGAGTGTAGAGTTCACCGGGTTCCCTCCTGCAGCTCAGAGGTGTTTCGCTGCTCCTTCGACTTCTGAGAGTTCAAGGATTTTCTCTTGTTGTGGAGCACATCCAACTCAAATTTGGGGGTTGCTTACTTCTTGAGATTTTTAGGCTTCAACACACTAATCCCAAACATTTAAATTTCTGAAGAGGATTCCTGCTGTCCTGGTGTTCTCTTTATCACTTCCTGCTCCCCTGCTGTTTTTTGACTGTCTCTCGCTTTGAAATAGGCAGAGACGAAACGCCTTGCAGAGTTTGACAGGCTAGACCCCTGTTTTATTTAAAGGAGAATTTTTAGACTTGAAGGATTTCATAACATGATGCAAGTAAGAGGAAATATACTAATTTATTCATTCCTCTCAATATTTTACCATCTTTTTGGTCATGCACTTTGTTTTGATAGAGCAAAGGCAATTTATTTTGGCAGATCACGGATTGATCGTAACAGGGTTTTCATTATCATTCGTGATGAAAGTTAAACTGTCTTTATTAAATAAGAATGTGGTGTTCCAGTGGTCAATGTACTGAGAATTGGTGCTCCTGTTGGTTATTTCAATTATTTAACATTAGGAATGGGATCTTTTAGTTCAAATTTTGTTTTTCAGGACTTAAAGTTTTGTTGCTTTGTTGCAATGATTTCCAGCAGAGAATTTTTCCCCTTGTTTCCCCCGTAAAATGTATTTCTTTTTTCTGCATTTCTGCATCTTTAGATGTTTTGCCGTTCTTATTCATATTGACTTTAAAAGATTGAGCAGGTGGTGGGGTTTAGTGTCTTGCTAAAGTAAACTTGAACAGGCTGTACGGCTGTCAAAGGTATCAAACTTGAGACCTTTGTGTTTCTTTAGAATTTAATTGAAATTTGGTAGTAGATTAATTTAAAATTCATGCTGCACTGCAGTAGGCTTATTATTCAAAATTCACAGCTGCAAAACAAGACTTTTCAAGATTGTCTATAGTCACAATTAGCCTAGTGGGCCTGTTTCCACACTGTTCATTTTGCTGTTCTTTTTCTGATTCCTCCTGTTTGTTTGTGCCCTCCTGTTTTTAAGGTGGGAGTGAGAGAGAATTATCTCTCTAACTCGTCCGTCTCTTTCTCTTCATTTCTCAAAGGCTGCGTTCACTCTGCAGGTCTTCATGCTCTCAGTTGCTGCTCATATTGGATTATTTTTTGCAAGTGGTTTTATCTATTTTGGGATGTAGCCGCCTTCTGATGTCAATATGAATGTACAGCGATACCAAAAAGATGTGTGTGCAGAGTTGCAGCCACAAACAATTTCACTTCTATTTTTATACCCATACTTCTGTTGCATGAAAATAATTTGGTGAGGGTGTATGTGACTTAGAGTTTTAACTCGGTTGAGGCATCTCAAGATCTGAATTTTTTCCCCCACATGTCCAGATGTTGTCCAGATTGAAATAGGAAAAAAATCCTTTTTTCCTGTTGAGACTGACAAGAAAATATCAGATCTATAACATATGAGGGTGAAAATCAGAATTTGGACACTAAAAAGTGCGGTGTGAGTGTTGCCTAAGTCTTACTTTGTTCTTTTGTTGAGTTGTCTCCCTGTTTCCGTCTCCCTCTCTCTCGTTCTCAAATTCTCTATTGGCCCCTTTCCCTGTTGGTTCTCTAGTTTTCTCTCTCTCTTTCGGCCTTTCTCTTTCCTTCTATCTCTCTATCTGTCTTTCTCTCCTCTCAGCCTCCTCTCTTTCCGCTCTAACAATGTCCCTCATTGTCGACCAGAAGGTTGTCACGCATGATATGTGGGATTAAGACACACCGAGAGACAGACAGAAAGAAACACAGACCCATTCTAGGCTGTTCCATTACTGACCAAGGCTGCAGAGGCCTTTTAGGGTCAGTTTTCATCCCCGGCTGGGCAACAGTTTGGGAACATGGAGTTCCCGACTCCCCGGGTCTCATTGTCCCTTTCTGCTTGTCTTTCTGTCTGTTTGTAGTAGCTCAAGTGAGTTGGGCGTGGCAGTAACACTTTCAGGGTTAGGGGTTCAGCTCACACCAGGGCCACGCATACGAAAGATGTGTGCACTGGTGATACTTTGAATAAAGGCATGCACCAAATAATATACATTAATGACATTATGTAAAAGTCAAAGTCAGGGGAGCAAGCTATGTGAGTAACCTCCAGCGTTTGCATGATGTTGTGGCTTAGTTTGTCAGAGCTGTTATTGAGTGTCATCCTGTTTGCTTCCTGTCCCCGTCTACCCTCGTATTTATTGACAAAGGCATGCCATTAAAAGTAACCTTTTGAAAAACAGAGCTGTCTGAGTTGGATCAGCCGTGTCATTACGTTTTTCCCCGCTACAGGATCAAGCCATAAAATTATGAAGGCCTGGCTTCCACTGCCGGACCCACACAGGGCTTGCTCAACTGTTTATTGTCACCGATGTTTTTGCATTAAATCAGTTATTTAATTTTAACTCTTTGCAGGGTGATGCCTGCAGAGGCGGTTTGTTGGTTTGAGGTTAGTTTTAGATAGTCTAATTAAGCTGTTCAGCTCCATTTTGCACTGTTGTGGAAATTAGACTGTGGTAATAACGTGTCTTATGCTTTAGTCAGATCTGTTAATGGTGTCTTGTCACAGGCACATGTGACAGACCTGCAATCAAGCTTACACTGAAACACTGCACTAGCTAGCAACTGCACCTTTTTTTGTTTGTTTGATTTCAGACTGTATTGTGAATTGTGATTTCAGTTTTCCCAATTTGGTGATATTGAATCATTTCATTTCATTCCACTTCCCCCATGTGAAAGGTGCCGTAAAACTGTTTAGCGCCCCAAAATGTTATAACTAGAAAAATTTAGTCACCATTTTTATACCATTTTAGCCATAATTGTGCACCCCTGCAGCAAGACAATAAACTGTCTGTGTGTCTGGTCTGCAGTTCAGTTGTGTTTGGTTTGGTTTAGCTGTGAAGGTCCAAACCCAACACATGAATTCCAGATCCAATAGTGGGATTTTCCCTGGCTTTTAAAGAGGCTTAGGTAGCAGCGATGCCAGTTCAGTTGGTTTTGGATGGGATAGATGTTGAAGAATACCATAAGAGCACTCAGTAACCTTTATGAGCAAACATAAGACTATTGAAACTGCCTTTCAATAACCCCAATAAGTAAAATCTTTGGAATCCAGTCACAGTCCCTCAGCCAGAAACAAATACAAAATATATTGGATAGTCTCCCTTTGTTTCTGGCTGTGGTCAGGAAAATACGTAGCTGGGCTGCTCAAGAGTTCAATAAGCAGTGCAAAATTTTATCATGCTGATACAAGCAAATAGTACACTAGGCAAAGAGCAGATGATAGCTGGGTTTTAATAATCTGCTTGGGTCTCTCGGGCGGTGAATAATACAAAGGTGGTAGATTTGGATGTATTATCCATCATTTCACAGAAAAAGAATTAACACTGTCCCAAAAAGGCCATATAAATAATAATACACAGAGCATGCCCGGCTTCACTGAAAGGGATTACTGCAATAGTCCCTAAAAGGGCATATGAGAATAGTGAGGTGGGGAGGTGAAAAACTATTAAAAAAAAAAAAAAGTTTCTGTGAGGTGTACTTGGACTAGCACAGCTCAGTTAGGTTCATTTGTTTTAGTATTAGAAGGAAACAGTGGAAGGCTAAGGGCCCAGTCACACCAGGGTTGGCCAAGCAAAGTGTGCTTATACTCTGTGGCAAAACTGGAAATGATATAAAGATTTATACCTGTGTAGTGCTAGTGGTGGACTTTTTATTTGACTGGCCAGTGGAGGCTGGATAGACTGTCGTTCATTCCTAGCCAGGTGTGTTGGTTGTGTCACAACCCAAAGAAACCTTTGGATATCTTTCTGATAAAATACTATGATAACCTCACTCTGCTTAAATGTTGTCTTGTTTTCTATAAACTGTAGGCCTGTAAAGCACTTTGAAACTGTAAACAGTGATTAAGAGCTATAAATACACTTGAACTTGAACTACAAGGGGTCAGTCCTGCCTACTCTATTTGTATCAGTCGAACATCAGTAAGTCACACATGAATTCGCTGGTCAAAGCTTAAAAAATTGAACTCTGCACCAAACTGAATGCAAAGTCCCATGAGGGGACCAGACCTGAGCCATTTGAGGCAGACTGAAACACTATCTTGTATTTTTGTGTAGCTCAGTGGGATAGAGTATGGTTCAGTTCCCTTTTGGCGCCATCCACTCCAAGAAATATACATGCATGGCATTACTGTGTGCAGTGGATAAAAGTATCCCCTAGTTGCATATATTGTGTTATATAAAGAGCTTATAAAAGTTGTTGGCTGTACATGTGTGATGTGTTCTCCTTGATGAAATGCCATATTTGTAAAAAAAAAAAAAACATTTGGCATGGAATAACCTGTTACTTAACATGAGCTACTGAGAAGGGTTACCAAGGAAACATGGCTGCCAATGAAAGCTGCAACATGCAAACACTTCGAATCAGTGATGCCCTGCAAAGGCACACAACAAGAACTAATTTTAGTGTTTTAAATGTCAGGGTTTAAGATTTAATATCAACAAAAATGTACTCACAGAGGAATTAAACTCAGGAATTAAACACTGAAGTCACTTTTCTCAGTTTCACTACTCAAGAAATGGCTGCTCTTTGGGTTGTTGGGAAAGATAAATCCTACATCAGGTTGTCCAGGGATTCTTGTGGTGATGGTGTGTAGCTGTAGAGGGAACAATCTGGGAGGTTTGCTGTCGTGGTAAAGACGATCCACACTGAGGTTTTGGGCTTATTATTAGTTTCACAGTTCTACCATTAGCAATTTTGCTGCATTTACATTTTACTAGATTTCAGTGCAACACAATAGTTGCCACAACTATTAAAACACTTTTGGGTTAGAATTGTATTTGTTACCTGCTGGGGTCTTGAAGATTTTACAGGTATAGCTCTTTTTTTTAGGGTTCGACTAATATGTACTGATTTTTTATTTTTATTTTATTTTATTTTGTTTTATTTTTCTAACACACTGCGGATATGTTGTGCCAATTTTTCCAGTACTTAAAATTTGAAAATTAGTATGCAAAAATAAACAAACAAGAAAACTATTACTAGAGTGTATCTGAAATGTTTGAGTAAGCAAAATCAACATGGAGAAAATTGCAAATTCCAAAGATGAGAGATACTGTCAAAATATATTAAAAATCTTTTCAAAAAAGAGCTAGAGAATGACCTCTTTCATATCAGAGAGGGAAGACATGGACACGCCAATATCTGATATTCAAAAAAAATCCAGATATTGGCCCAGTATATCAGTGAACTGATAAATCGGTCTAACCCTGTTCTTTTTACAAAGAAAGATGGCTTTGAATAAAACAAGAAGCATTATGTAAGAAGGGTGAAATCAAAAGGTAGGGCACAAAGGGCCGTGCGTGCAAGACAGGTCACTGACAGAAAACCTCGTGTAAGCTTTGTAGTTTCTGTGTTTAATTAGCGGTCAGGGGGATAGTCAGACAGAGTGACTACCTCAGATTAGGCGTTTAAAAAATCACGCTCTGCTGGAAGAGAGCGGACTTGTGATGAAGGTAGCAGAGAGACATGGACGGATAGAAGAGAAGCAGACAGAGAAATAAAGAGACAGGAAAGAGAGACAGATAGAAAGACTGATGGAAAGATAGATCAGGGTGTTTTGGAAATTCCCCGCAATATTTTCCAATCTTAACAAAGCCCTGACCGTTATTGTTCCTCCTCTTCTCGTCTCCTCCGCTCTCCCTGACGTGGAGGTGATGCAGACCGCCTATGTAGGTCGGATGGCTTGCATAACGCAGAGCGGAAGAAGGACGAACGAACGAAAGGAAGGAAGGAAGGAAGGGGGGCAAGAGGGTAGAAGAGAAACGGAGGAAAGAAAGAGACAGGGATCGTTGCAGAGAACCGAGGAACGAGCAAACGAGAGTTGTTCCAGAAAGTAACACCGAAACAGAAAAAGAGAGGTGAAGTGAGGGGGAGAGAGGTGGCAGAAAGAGGCTTAATGATGGAAGTTTCATTTCCATGGGGATGATAAATTATAAACCATGCTTGGGGCTTTGGGAAGCAGAGCCCCAGTCTGTACCAAGTGTTCCTGGAGAATAGTGATGTTGAATATGTCAAATCTGGGCCGCTCTGCAGGCTGTATGTGCTGAAGAGCCCGCCTTGTTCTGACAGTATTCATGATTGGAATCTGTCTTATTGCAACTGTTGTATGTGCTTTGCCTTTACAGAACCTCAAACTTTTATGGCCTAAATATTTAGACTCACTTCCTTCAAAGACTTGTTCATTGCACCTCTTAATTGCAAAGGCACTTATCCCTTTCCTTCATTTAACATTCTACCAGTAGGTCTTTTTCATTATATTTTTCCTTTTCCTTTATCATTCTGTCCCTCTCTCCCTTTGCCTCCCTCACTTTATGTTCCTTACTTTTTTGCACCATCTCTCACTATTTAAAAATGTGCAGTTGTATTTTTTATAGAAGTGCAAAAAAAAGCATACAGCTGAGTATTGCAGTATTAATTTTTGCCACACGGTATTGATTCTGTTTTAATAAACAGGAATGGCAATTTTGAATTAAATTGTTTTGAGTCATTCTGTTTATCATTTTATAGTATAGGTTATATATTTTGTTAGACTTCCCGGGTGTAATGCAGTAGGTTGTAGGTTTGTAAAGACCTATGTATACATTTTCCGTTGATTCTGTTGATTGTTGCAGGATGCAAGTTGTATCGTGACCCACGTTTCGTGATATGTTTTGTATAGCCCTTGGCAATACCCAGCCCTAGTATTTTTAAGATTTTACCAGCTGGCCATGTTTCTATCTGGACCACCTAACCATGCACTAACAGCCTCAAAGCACTCTCTTTCAAACACACACACACACACACACACACACACACACACACA
>OMKZ01033775.1:0-12341 GCA_900302535.1 Neoniphon sammara | reverse complement strand
TTCCAACAGGACAATGACCCCAAACACACATCAAAAGTGGTAATGCAATGGCTAAATCAGGCTAGAATTAAGGTTTTAGAATGGCCTTCCCAAAGTCCTGACTTAAACCCCATTGAGAACACGTGGACAATGCTGAAGAAACAAGTCCATGCCAGAAAACCAACAAATTTAACTGAACTGCACCAATTCTGTCAAGAGGAGTGGTCAAAGATTCAACCAGAAGCTTGTGGATGGCTACCAAAAGCGCCTAATTGAAGTGAAAATGGCCAAGGGACATGTAACCAAATATTAGCATTGCTGTATGTATATTTTTGACCCAGCAGATTTGGTCACTTTTTCCATTAAGCCATAATAAAGTCATAAAAGAACCAAACTTCATGAATCTTTTTTGTGACAAAGAAGCATCTGTTCCAATCACTCTATCAGAGAAAAATCAGAGTTGTAGAAATAACTGGAAACTCAAGAGAGCCATGACATTATGTTCTTTACAAGTATATGTAAACTTTTGACCACAACTGTATCTTAACATTAGAAAACAACTTTGTTATGACCCAAATGAGCATTTGGTGGGCTAATGGAGCGAGAAGGAGCCACTGTTGAGTCTGCATCCCTGCACACACACACACACACACACACACACACACACACACACACAGCTGTCAGGCTTCAGCTGCAGCCAGGAGGGCTGTGGTTGCTAATTTATGGAGTTCATTTGACAGAGGTTTCACCATGAATGGAAAGAGGGAAAGATGGAGAGGGAGAAAGGACAAGGTTTGTGGTTCTGTGTTTTTATCAGCTTACTGCACAGGCAGGAAACACACACAAACTCACAGCCCTCCTCACACACACACATGCACATACACCCTCAACCAAAAATACCAGATGGTCTTTTTCTATATCAGTGAAAATAATAAAATATGGTGGTACAGAAACGTAACAAATGATAAAATAATTTAACCAGTTATCTCACGTTCCATCAGCCGGGCTGGTGTCGGCTGTATGAATCTGTAACCTCAACAGGTAACATTTCAACTTGCTATAATCAGTGCATCTTTATCTCTTTGTTTCATTAATCTTTCCAGCTCTGAATTCATGCATGACCACCGCCGTGTTCACACTTAACCAGGCTGAAAGGGGAACTTCAAGAGCAAGTCAGTTGATATTTAAAACTGTAAGCCTGTGATAAATGCACTTCTCAAAAAAAAAAAAAAAAAAAGCCAGTGTTTATTTGAAGAGGGGGTTGGCTTCGTGAATGAGGCACGGGCAGAGTTTAACAGTGGTCACTACAGTATTAACCATTAACCTTTACAAGCACATTTATCTTGAACTGTGTTTATGGCTATCAGTAGGAGATACAAGTAGTTGTGTATTTCACTACTTTTATTCCAATTTAACTTCACCATAATATTTTGCACGAGTTATACACATTTCACCTACAATATTAAGTTAGTTTCACATGATCACTTGATAGCACCTTGTAGTTGAAAATAATTTAGTAAGAAGATGAAATCACTGTAGATGGCTTAAAAACACTCATGCCGATTGGTTACCATTTGCATAGCGGGCGTTTAACTGATGGCTGTTATCTACATAATTTATAAGGAGTCCAACACTAGAATAAACTTGTACAAACATACCCTTAAACTGCTAATAAATCCAAGCAACCAGTTACAAAAACAAAATGTAAGGGTTAACACCACAGCAGCCTGAAAAAAATGTTAGATGACTCAGAAGTGGTAAGTAAAGAAAGTAAGAAACAAGAAACAAGAAACAAGGGCCAAGTAGAAAAAGTTGAAAAAGTTGAACATTTTTGTTGTTGTTTGTAGGATCTGAAAGTCTCTGTTGCCTTGTGAAGCCATATAAAACATCAAATACTGAGGAGGAAACAGCAGTGACTGATTACTAAAGCATATTGTGTTGAGGATGTCAACAGTGTTTATTAGCTGGATCCATTATCAAATGGTTCCTTTATTGGCTCAAAATTAATATTTTGTCATAATTGCAATCATAGATTAGAACAGTAACAGAATAACTCTAGAGAATCACTTTTGAAATTAAATTTTAGACAGTAAATGTGCAAAACACTTGGATTAATCTTGAAAAATGTTTTATAACATTTGGAAATAATTTGTCAAAAATGGGTAAATTCTCAAGAGCAAAAGCTCAGTGCTAATACTGCTGGAAATTGTTAAACAGTTCTAGTAATTTAGCTATTAAAAATAAATGTGTCATGGGACACCCCGGTGGTTCACTGTGTAGAGTATTATTACCGCGGTTGCACAGGTTCAATTCCGACCTGCACTCTTTGCTGCACATCGTCCCCTCTCTTTCCCCCATCTTTCCTGTCTATCTCTACTGTCACTGTCCAATAAAGCAGAAATGCAAAAATAAATAAACATGAATAAATAAACATTTTTTATTTTCTTTAAACAATTACAACAAATTAATTTATTTAATAGTTTTTACAAATGAAAAGTACATTCTTGAAATTTTCATCGAGCTCATTGAAATAATAATCCTCTACCAGCACAGCATCAGTCCAGCCAGTGGGTTTTATCAGCTTTTCAAATTTTCAACACATTTTGGTAACCTGAAAACAAACAGTAAAGGAGAAAATTTCCCCAACATCTATAGGCTCAGATTTCAATTTACTACAAACCAAGCCACAAAGCAGCCCCTATTACAAGTGTATGTTAGATGTTATCTCCCCACCTATGCAAATCCCCAGGACACTGAGAATGATATTCCTGGGTGAGTGGCAGTAAAAGAGGTTTTTGTTGTCTCTCATTTGTGATCTCCACAATGTGGGAGTGTGATGGTCAGATGTGTATCTGATCTGTACTTCCAAAAAAGAGAAGTATAGAGCTACACTGTGACGTTAACACATTTAAATCAACCAGCCTCTCTACCTATTCAGCTGGTTGAACGGTGAACAGGTATTGGAGGTCTGCTACATAGTATATATACCTGTCCAAATACCGTACACCTGCACTAGTGTAGTAACATTCAACCGATACACAGCAATGGCCTCAAGTGAGGACAGCACTCAGGCATACAAGATGGTGAGTCATGAAGATGCATTTATATTCATTAGGATTATTTGAAAGATGTAAAATTAGCCAGGTTTTTAGTCTTATATTTTCTCTTTTTTTATTTCATTTTTAAAGATAATCTGCAAAGTACATTGTATTATAGTTTGTTTTAATTTCTCTATCAGAGCTCCCTGGACAATGACATCAACCAGCACTTCCAGGATGCAATCGATGTGATTCAGCAGCATTCAAATAATTCATATTATGATCCAGGTACATCTCCAACACTGCACTCACATAAATTCTCAGAGATTCTACAGTCCATAATGTGCAAAATATAACCATAAATATTAAACAGAAAAAAGCTAATTACATTTTTTTTGCCTTTTATACAATAAATTGATTTATATCCTTTTTTTCACATAAAATTAAGACACATAATTACATTACTTCAGTGATTTAAAAAAAAAAGCAGATAGCATTACCACTGATGCATGTACAGTATTTTATTTCACTGTCTTCTTTCCATCTTTCCTATTCAGGATATACGTACTACGAGCCTTTGGGTTCCCAGCCGCCTTCTCTGTGTCAGATCGCCTGCTGTCTTGTCACACACCCCTCTGATGCAGCAGGTCCCATATATGACTGGAATGACACAGCTGTAAGTAACACATACATTGATTGATTGATTGTAATTTATTTCAAATATGCAAGAAAAAAAACAATTTGACAGTACAATACAAAGATCCCTTTCTCCCTTTTTCCTTTTCTTAACACATTTGAAAAGGAGTGGGAAGAAGTATACAGTTGTTTAATCCCACCCCCTTTCATTAAATCATACAACTTGAAACTACTACCTGTTCTCTTTAGTTAAATTAAACTCGCAATTAATGCAATTAGAGCCTGAAAATAATACTAATATACAGTATACCTACATATACACAAATATACATACATGTACATACTCCCATATGAACATACAGACAAAATAAGCAGTATTTGTGTGTGAGAGAGAGAAATTGAGAGAGATGTGTTTTTTCTTTCTCTCTCTTAGCAGCACTCCTGGCCTCAGGTTATCCCTGATGTCTCCTTGGATCACTCAATGACGGCCGAGTCCCCTCAGTTCTACTCCATCTTACCCCCACAGAGGAATAGCAAAGGTAAGCAGGTGCAGGCTGTCACTGTACACTCTGTTCATGTAAAAACAGATGAAAACACCAGGAATTCCCTGGGAGTTCTGAGTGTTTTTCCCACCAAAACTAAAACGAGAACAAATAAATTCCCCCAGGTCGCAAGAAGCTCCGGCTGTACGAATACCTGCATGAAGCTCTGAACGACCCTAACATGGGCGACTCCATCCAGTGGACGGACAGTGGCACCGGCACCTTCCACTTCATCTCTAAGAACAAGGAGAAGCTGGCTGAGTGCTGGGGCCAGCGCAAGGGCAACCGCAAGACCATGACCTACCAGAAGATGGCCCGGGCCCTGCGGAACTACAGCCGCACAGGTGAGATCATGAAGGTGCGCCGCAAGCTCACCTACCAGTTCAACCCGCTGATTCTCCAGAGGCTTGGCACCGGCACGGCCCCAGTCCCCATACAGCTGCCCTTACGCTCCACGCAGGACGACGTCCACATCCAGCTGCAAAACCCGGCCGAACAGGGCTACTGCGGCTCTGCGGCGCCGGACTGGCACAGCTGGTATGGACATTACCCTCTGCAGGAAGACTACGACCTGGCAGCCAGCTTCACCTCACACAGCGTCACCAAGGTGTGAGCTGAAAGACACTTTTGTCACAACCCTGAGAATTTTAAAACACTTTTCAAATGCTTGAAAATTTCCACTACCAGACCATCCCAGTCCATATTTGGTCCCTATAGACCTTTTTCATAGCAACCATTTTGACATTAAATAGCAAACACAGGTGTTACTAATGATATTAATGAAGATTTCATTGCATTTAGGTCTAACAGAGCCAGTGTCCTGCTATTGTTCATGCTGGTTCACCTAAAAGACTCTGCACTTAAATGGAACAGAACCTTAATTAATGTTATTAATGGCACCTGTGCTTGCCCTACTATTTCATATCAAAATGGCTGCTGTGAAAAGAGTCTATTGCATGTTCTCACGATGGGACTTGATTATTGTCACTACCAGTTACAATTAAGTGGATTTATGTAGTGTCTTGGACTTTTGTATGAGGCAGTGGTATCCATGGTAATGTTTTGTTTTTATGATTAATGAATGATAAATAGGTTCTTTTGAAGATGTAAATATTCAGTGTACATAAAGTTTTGTATTACATAAGCCACCAGTGATAAGCCTTCTGTGTAATTATGTGTAAGTATTGTTGATACCATGGAGGGATTAATATAATTAACAAAGAATTGAAGTCGAAATGTGGTTTGTATACTTTTGCTGTGTATATCAATAAATGATTTTCTCAAAGTTTGTTGGGCTGTTGAGCATCTCTACATGAGCAATAAAAAAAAATCTGTGCCTTCATCACTGCTTGTTTTTACTAACTTGATATAATCAGATTCCAGCACCACAGACTCACCCTGATTCTGCTTTTGGTTTGCCTACAAAAAAAAAAAAAAAGAAAAAAGAAAAGAAACAAAAACACTGGCATTATAATGTGCTGAACAAGAATATAAACACAAAAGTTTCTGCTCTTATTCCACCTTAGCCAAATATTAAGACATATCCCGTTATTAGAGAGAAGAAATATGGCATCAAGAGTGTTTTTCCTGAAAAGACAGCGCTGTGTGCAGTCAGCCTCCAGGCCAGGCCTTATCTTGTTCAGCGGGGAGGATGTGGTCAGTGCTGGGAGGCTTTGTTGATGGGTTGACTGGTGGTGGCGGTGGTGGTGGTGGGCTTTGTCGGATGGTGGTCATTGTTCCTGTGAAGCCTGGGTAGAAAACACCCGGCGTCAAGAAGAAAGCGCACTCCTCAGGGAGTATAATAAGCGTGTCTCAGAGTCTCCCTGCATTGAGTCTCTGATGCAGCTTTGTGAAATACTTAAGCTACACTACCATAGAATCAACATCAGCAATGATGGTAAATGACTATTTGTGGAAAAATGCAAAGTTATCTGCATCAGCAAATTCATTGAATGTTGTTTCTGGTCAATATTGAGTGCTGTATCTTTATCAGAATTCCTTCCAGGAAAACCAAACTGATCTGGAGGTGATCTTGGACTTCCTAGAGGAGTACTATAGACAAAATGCTGCAGTGGATCCTAAAAGGAAAGGTTGGTCAAATTAAAGTAAATTATTATGCTATTGCATCCTGTTAGATCTCAGTATTTCAGCACCTTTTTGTTTTCCCAGTTGATGAAGGTGAAGTGAACTGGACAAGAAGTTTCCCTGTGGATGAAACATCCTCTGAGCAGCCCTGGACTTGCTGCGAGCCACCTGTAAGTACCAAGACACTGTTGTCAGTTGTCAGTATTTTCAATTTGACACATTTTAAAAATATGTGCAAATACTCTAAGTGGCACAGGCTAGTCAATATTTGGCAATGTGGTGCTCCACTGTTGATCATTTTCTTCATCATCTCTTTTAGAGCATCAAACCGGCTCTTCAACCAGTGTTGGCACATGACACCCCCCCGACACTCAACCAAAACACAGCCACATTGTCTGAGCATGGGTCACTGCCAAACTTTGTACCAGCAAGGCAATCATCCAAACACCACGGCACAGCGGCGGGGAGTGGTGAGTTCTCCTTTTTTTGGTCACTAGATACTGTTATTGGTCCTGTCACTAGCCTGGGGGAAACAATACCGAGAGAGCAAATAAGAGACCTTCCCTTTACTGTAAAGGACAATGGAGCTGTGCATGACTTAGCTCAATAGCTGTTTTTACATATCTATCAGATAACCGCAGTGTTTATCTTTACCCTCTCCACTACATGGCACCCCATCGCAGAAGAGATTTTCTGGGAATCATTTGAGGAAATGATTAACTCTTTCTTTCCACAGCTATTAACTGTTAGAGTGTGACAGCTGCCTGTCCTTATTCCCGATCAACCGCTTCAGCTAGATCCCGTTTCAAATCCCTCACCTGAATCTACAACGACAAAGGGTGTTAAATCTATCATGAAATCACTGACAACAGAAATGCAGCCTCCATGCCACTTATTCTTCCTCTTTGCTGTGTGGTTGCAGGTAGAAAGGTGCGCCTGTTTCACTTTCTGTTTGAGATGCTGCAGGATCCAGGCATGGCCCACTGTGTGTCCTGGGTCCCAGCAGCCACTGGGGTCTTCCGCTTTTCCTCCAGCAACAAGGACCAGGTGGCAGCGCTGTGGGGTCAGAGGAAAGGCAACAAGAGGCTGATGACTTACCAGAAGATGTCCCGGGCCCTCAGGAACTACGCCCGCTCAGGAGAGATTTTCAAGGTGAAGAAGAAACTCACCTACCAATTCAGCCAAGACACTCTGATGTCATTGCAGAGTTGTCATCGAGGAAATCTGTAACACAGCTCATACTTTCTTGTGTAAGACAAAACTAGACATTTTCTTGATTATTTTTGTGTAACTTTTTTTAAATGTAAAGTTTATGTAAGAAACTTTTACCTTACTTTCAAACACGTTTCCATTATTAATGTACAGTAGATGTTCAGTGTTACACTATTTTTACACATGGACAAATAAAAACAGCATTCTTGTCTGTAGGTATATGTACCTGCTTATGACTCATTTTGTCATGTAAATAATAAATATATATTTTACAAAACAGCTGTGAGTACAGTACTTTCATTACAGGTGGTGAATTACATTACATTACAGCTTTGAATATGTCAAATCATATTTTTAATTATGTTGCAGTGTAAAAAAACAACAAATATGAAATACACAAGGAGCAGTTATGGTCCCCCTTCAGAATACTGTATTTATGTGTATGACATACTTTTATGTAAAATGATTAAAGCGTGTTTAAAAAGTATTAAAGTATACTTTAAGACAGTACATTAAAACATTAAATAAATACACTTTTTTCATATTTAAATTTAGTACATAAAGTATTAATGTTCTTTAAATGAATTTATTACTGTTCTATATTTTAAGTACACTTAATTGTATTTTATTTTTACTTGGGTAAGCTTAACAATTAACTGATGATAAAACAACAAAAAAATGATTATGAGGAAAAATTTAAATGATAGTTTACAAATAGTTCAATTTTTAAAGTTTAATTCGAATAAATGGAGCCATACAGTTTTGGGATTTCCTTTATTTCTTTATATACTTATTTTCCCAGTGGTCCTTCTGTAATTTGAAATGCTTCTAAATGTGCTTTTCTGTTTCTATTTCAAAAGAGGAAGGGAAGACATCTGAGAATTCTTGCTGTCACATGATCCACTGCAAAGATCTTCCCCTCAGAGAGAAGAATTATGCAGCGGTCTAATGTGCCTTTTGACTTGCTGACATGTGTGTGAGTGTGTGAGTATGAGTGTGTGTGTGCAGGCACGGGTTTTTGATAGCCCTGTGGAACCAGAAGGTGTCAGTGTTGTCCGTCTCAGCGGCCCCCTTGGTGTCTTTTTCCTGCCTGCTGTGACCTCATGTCTAAATCGCCTGTGTGATGTGAACTCTCGCCCGGCCCTGGCAATTCCAAATGGTTTTGTGTGCTCTTTGTAGCAGACCCACATGATACTTCCCTAAGCCTAGCATTTACTGCTGGAGCCCGCTCTGAGTTATAAATGGGCCAACTGAGCTACGGGTGTCTGTTACCAAGAAAGGCTACATACTTCAAAATGAATTATGAAAACAGTCACCTAAGTCGAGAGCATGTTCTTAATTAAAGGCTTCCACATCATATCAAGACAACGTGCGTTGGTCTGCAGTTTTGCAGGGTTTACAGTCAGATATAGGCTGCAGTCTTGTTCACATACAGTATGCATGACTCTTGTGGCTGATAAATATAACTGCATTGCCAGTAGAATGAATTACACTTTTTCCAGTCCACTCCCATGTTGAAATCATGGACAAGTGGTTATGATATTGTGAGATTCTCTGCAGAAGCTTTGGACTGAGCATGATAAGAAGTCTTAATGTGTAGGTTAAAAAAGCAGTGCGCTGGTCGCTGTTTATAAACCCAACAGCTTTAAACCTTGTTGATACAGTCCTGCCTCCTCACGACCTTATCACAGACCATGCTTAATTTATCACTCATGCTTGACGTGCTAAAAAGGTTAATTAGGACCAAAGCAGCTATATCAATGACATAGTTCTTTATCAAACACTCTTTCCATGTCAGATATGTCAAATGTCAAGGTTTATGACAGCTTTCTAAGTATAGGCCATATAACCATTGCCCAGGCATCTTGCCACTATTTATTGGCCAGGCCTGGAATCCTACTGTTCTTGGACAGCATTACACCCGGATTAAACTGATATCTGACATTTCACATCAAGCCGATGCAGGTCATTCTCGAACTTTTTTTTTTTTTTTAAACAATAAATCTGGAAAGCCTCTGAATGTATGGTGTATCACAAGAGAACATAACATCAAATAACTGTTACATCAGCACTATGACCCTCTCCCTTATGCCCCACTTCCTGATTTGATTTTCTGACTAGTCTCCTCCCACGTCATCTAATTTTATAGTGCAAGGCTACTGACAGGCCTTACCTCAACACTGACAGGCCATAATAACATAACATATGCCATAATAAGTTTGACATGCTAGGTAATTTAACTTCTAGGGGTCTGTAATATTTAAATAGAAGTAGCTTTTAGTAGCTTGAAAATATATAGATTTGGATCCTATTAGCCAATTATTTGGAAAATATACTGTACTGCATAATTCCACACTTTGGCAAATATAACAATGCCTCCTCTGAGTCAAAGTTCCTGCACAGCATGGGAGCCTGAACCTCTCATTTCCTTGCTAATGCCTCCCACCCAGCACCAAATTAGAGCCCTATGGGAGCAAGCTTACCCAAAAACACTGGCACTGAAGCCAGTGGAAAGGGGTCAGTGATGCTAGGTGTAGGACGGAGCTGCACTGACCACTACAGAGAGGAGGGGCATTGCCACCTCTCTATATAAGGCCTCAAAGCCTGTCCCTCCTTGATCTGTCACTGTTCCTCCTCTCCTCCCCCACTGAGATTTCCATACCGTATCCCTGTGCCATTCTCATCTCCCATCACTCTGGTCTGAGGGTCCCAGAGGTTTTTTTCTGCTGGTGTCCCATCTTCATCTCTCTTCCCTCCTGGACTGAGGGCTCCCACGCCTTACCTGGCCTCGCATACAGTCGTGCTGCTCTGAAGGTACCTACCTGCACCTGTCGACCTCCTTGACGCTCTTCTTGGGACCGGCTCAAGATGCCAGAGCCCACAAAGAAAGGTAGGAGTGCCAATGTTGTCCTTACTGAGGATGGGACTAGCATGGAAGCATGTAATAAGCACAGTGTGACCCAAAATAAAGCTCTTAAACAATTGATGAGCGACCCGAAAGAAACTTGTACTTTAAGAGTGCTGCACAGCATGTTTTAACTAATTGAATGTGATGCTGAAGCAAATGAATTTTGTCTCCTTAGTAATATTCATGAACATTTGTTCATTCAAATGCTGCAAAAATACTGTTTTTACGTGATGTTTGGCTTTGTCTCATTGTTGACTGAGGAGAGCAGAGTCATTTGTGAGGGGAGCTCCTTCACAGTTTGAGGAGCCTGCCGGCTTGTTGATGTGAATCCTGAAAGTGACTTTGACAGTGGTATTGTATTACTGATGCTTACATGCTTCTACTGCTCTGGGGGCAAGACAAGATTTAAGGTTTGTGAGCAGATTCTATTGTTGCCACCACTGGTATGCTGGATTCTCGTGGATGAGCCCACTGGAGGAAGACGTGATGATGAAGTGTGCTGGAGGAATGTTGATGAGTGCTGCTGCTTGGCACTGGGCTGAGCTGGACACTAGCTAAAACCCCTGAAGGATGATGCAATTTGGACAAACTGTCCATGGGTTGTGCTTCAGGAGGATGAATAATACAGCACGTCCCAGTTGGGATATCTTCCTGATGACTGATGGAAGACAAGAAGGAATGGTCAGTTTATTATTTTGGCAGTTGGAGCCAAACAGGACTCAGACCCTCAGACCCGCCCCCGATAATTCAGGTCCATATTCAATCTCGCACAGTATCTAAACTCATCCCCTGCCCCGCCCTCGCTCTGGGTCTTCTCAACTCCAGGCAGCGTCTGTCATCTGTACCATCATGTCCATCAGCATTCCCTTTTAATCCGTTCTTGTCTGTCATTATGATATGGTATTACCCCCCTCCTTCATTAGTTCAGCTCTTTGGGGGGTTGCTGGGGAGCCAGACATGCCCATGTAGAGGAAATGGAACATTTTGTTCAGCACTTGGACACCTTCCTGGGAGCCAGTTTATTTATTTATTTATTTATTTATTCTATAAGTCTTTTATCCTCCACTGGACCATCGATCTTTCTGTAGCAACTCCTCACTCATTAAGCATGGCATGCTCATACATATTAACTCACACCTTCCTCTGAATGCATTCACCCTGTTCTCTGGGTGGACTCTCCCCAGCCTTCAGACAATGGGGATTACATGATGAAATGAGAGGGATTTTCAAGATTGCTTTCATGGAGGTCATTTTAATTGTATCCATAAATTCAGGGAGATGACAAGCAGCTCTGTCTACTGTTGGCAGCCTCTGACAGCCAGCTGCAAGCTCTAAAACTGCAGCCATTCTTAACTGTTTAGATTGTAGCTCAGCCTTTATGTGGGGCCATATGACTATGCTAATAGCAGTTAATAAAAAGCAATGCCTCGCTGTCATCAAGGAGGTGGTGAAAGGAGGTGGCCACAGAAAGCCTAGGATGCAAGGCTTGGTACCAAACAGAGGGTTTATACAGGTCGGCTCGTATCATTAAGCACCCTCACAGATTGTTTTTTAATAGCTTAGATGCACCCCAGAATGTTCATCCATTGCCATAAACATCCACAATCCCCTCAGTAACAAAGCTGTGGGGAAAGGGAGGCAGCAGATTCCACTCTGATACAAGCACTGTCCATAAATAGCTGCTGTGTCCTGAAGAGCAGATAAATGAGGGTAGAAAAGTATTGTTCTTATGAGCCTGAACAGCTGAAGAGGAGGAGGCCGTTGTTGTTTTAGACAGCCTTTAAAAAGTCAGACGAGAGATGATGGGCTGGTTGAGTCACCCATGGACCTCTTGGGACTGGGATTCTTGTCCCTGGAATAGTTCAGAATGAGTACACTTTTAATCCCTATCCCTGGTACCCCCATCTCTCCCCATCAACCCCCCCTCCCCACTCCACCTAT
>OMKZ01033774.1:16608-26774 GCA_900302535.1 Neoniphon sammara | reverse complement strand
AAGGGTCTCTCTCTCCGACACCGGGAAAACTCCCACGGTTTTATCACCGGGAAACCCGCGGGCAGATGTGATGGTTGAGTGATGCAGAGACCCGACACACAGGCGGATTAACAAATAGCTGCATTCAGCACCTTGGGCACAAAAACAGTAAGTAATTCCGAGAATTTTTTACATATCATCTGGGGCTTTTTAACTGCCAAAGGGGACTGCAGTAGCGAACTATTGGTCAGCTGTATGCTACTGCAAACACCCAGACTGAAACATTAGGCGGAACCACAGACCAAAAGTAGCTTTAACTTGGTAAGCTTTTGATTTACTCTTATTTATTTTATTTTACTATTTCTTAAAAACTGTGGCTACAAAAATCTTGTGTTATTGAATATTGTAGTATTTTTGTATCGGCTAATCTGGTTACCTTACAAAAGCAACTTATATATATATACAATTGAGTTTTACACAGAACTTTAAGAGAAGTGTGTGCCCTCTTTGTTTTAAATGAGTCATTATCTATGCCTCTTCTCTCTCAGTGATAAAGCTGCACAGCCTGCCAGGCTTTTTCAAAAGCTTGCTGCATCTTTGAGCCTTCGGCAGCCTGAGCAGGGATGCTGCATTGTATTTTTCCTCTGTTGTGTTTTCTGGCTGCAGTTCGTTGTCCTACTTTAACAAACCAGGCATTTATTTGCCTGTTATGAGCGGAGGGCGCGTGGTAGCCAGATGGAGGCTGTTGATCTTGTTAAAAAGGTAGATGTGAAAGTACCATTACCTGGACCAGAGCAAACACACACACACACACACACAGAGTTCTGTGCAGTGTACCTTTCACTGAGCTGTGATCTAACTCTCCTCTCTGCACCTGCTGCACTTAAAGTTATTAAGTGGTCAGTCATCAAGAAGGTTATTTATCACGTTCCTTAAAGCCTCAGTTACATGAATATGGACTTTGAAGAAAGTTGGGATTAGTGGATGGTTTGGGGAGTTATTTTTTGATAAAGTTTTATTTGTTTGATTAAGACCAAATATGTAAAATTATCATTTTTATGGTGGGGACCTCCAACTTTCGCTATGCTGACAATTTTGTTTCAGCCTTCAAACCCAGTAGAGTATAATCTGCCATTTCTTATCATATTGTTCCCTGTGGTTAAGTGAGAGTAAGGCTGCAGTTGTAAGTCTATGTGGATTTGCATAGAGGTTAGCCAGAGATGGTATATATCAGTCGTGACACACAGAGTAGTAAGTGTTGACCTGCAGTGTTAATGATTGACGAGGCCTCTTACTCTCAAACACTCGCAGCAGGTTGCTAAGGAGCTGGAGATGGGAGCTAGGTTGGTTACATGTGTAAGAGCTGATATCTTTAAACAGAGATATCCTGCAGCTGTACAGGTAGAACATATGAGAGTAATGCCACTTTAGATGTATTTAATCAAGGTGGTGAGAATCAGGGCTGATTTAATCAATGTTGCTTGTTCTGGCGTAATGCTTTGTAAGATCAATGTGATTAAACATGGAATGGAAAATGAGAAAATTTAAATGCACAGTCACACGAAACTGTTCCACTCTGCTCTGACCATGTCTCTGATCCCTGTTGATACCTGACCGTGTCCTTATGTAGCCAGCAGAGTCCGGTCAGCGGCCCTGAAGCCCTGAGAAGATGGTGGGACTGAGAAACCGCTCCACATGGGAACCTTTGCTACTCAAGGCCTCCTGCATCAAGTCCTGCGCCAACGGCTGCTCGCTGGGCATCACCGCACACCTGACCTATGCCAACGCTGACACAGAGTCAGTTGAAGGTGAGCTGTGGTTCAAACTAGGGCTGCATATTGGATCTGATTTCCCGATTGGATTCTGATTCACAGGGTCCCAAATTCCCTTTGATTTTGATTTCAGTTCAGTTCTATGTTGATTCAGTTAGGGATATTTCAATTGCAATTCCAATTTAACAGTTTACATGGCACAGCTTTGCTATTGTCCAGCTCCTCTTTACCATCATCGTTTTTAAATTTAAAATGCATCAAGGAGTCTTAGGCTTAGGCTCGATGGCGCTGGTTTCACGGGGGAGCTCTCACCATTGTTCATTCATTCAAAACGTAATTTGGTCAACCGAGTGTCTTAGGCTAGTAGTTCAGCAGATGACATTTGTATGATGGAAGGTGCCCGATAAATAACATTTAACATCCACTGAAAAAAGGCATGAATCAAAAGATTGTTCTCGGGATTGTTCAAATGAAAATTGCGATTAATCGGGAAATTGATGTTTTTACCCAGCCCTAGATCAGACCTTTATTATGCATTTACTTCATATCTACTGTGAAACACTGCAGATAGTATAAGTTACATGTTCTGTAATTTAATTGTTTGATGGGCAGGTGCAAATCTCTGTTTTGCACCTCTGCAAGGCTAGAAAAATCTTGTGAGGGCACAAATCTTCTGTTTGTGTAACCCTTTTTTTAGGTGTGTTTGTGTACCCTCTTGGGGAAAAGGAGGTTGTGGTGGGCTTTGAGGCTGTAATCGCAGGCCGGCTGGTGGGGGTGCAGATCCAGAGCCGAGGGAAGCTGAAGGACTGCTGTCTGGATTGCTGCCCAGGATCGGTGCTTGATGGCCAGTGTGGGAACGGCCGGGAGTGGGGCTGCTGCGGGAGCTCCAGCCTGGACATGCAGTGCACCAACGGTGAGGGACGGAGGAGGGAGGGGGCAGCGAAGGAGAAAATCTGCTGATGTGCCCATATATTTCTCTGATATGATTTCATGTGGCTTCTGCATCTAAGAAATGAGCCATGCATCCATGTTGAATATTCAGCTGTACCCATGCTGCCAGGACTCCCTATCTACCCATTATCTCAAGACAACCCTCTAATAAATCAGCCCCACAATTATTGAACAGTAATCAACCTAATCCATTTATGGGTACTGCTAGAAGACACTAGACACTAAGACAGTCGGCCCCTTACAAAACACAGACCTGATCAGGAATATCTAAACACCAAGGAATGTATACGTTCTTGTTTTGAAAAACCCATAATGCATCTCTTGGGATCATCAAATTGTTAGACCCACTGTATTTTGTCTGTCTATTGATAAAAAGTGTCAATAACAACTATAATAAAAAACACAAATCTGATCATTTTACCCACTGAGAAACCTTTGGATAGAACTGTACTGATTTGATCTCTACCTTAATTCAAATGCAGCTATGTCCTCTCTTAGCCCTGTCTCACTGAGGATAGTGGGCTAGTCTTTAAGGACAAGCAACAGAGGAAAATGGATTTGGCTGCCTGCCTGATGGTGAACTGGCGTTCACTTAGTATAAACATATATCAACTGAAAGTGCCTGTGGTGCACTGTGGTGACAGGAGAATTTCTCTGATACATACAGCACAAGACAGATTAAAGCAATTCTTCTCTAATGTTTGACTATTTTGATTTCAAGATAAACCTAATTTGCTTGTATGTATGTTTATTTTAGTATGTGAATAATGTTGCCCCCAGGACATCTCATCCTGGATGAGGACCTGGAGAGGACCACCTTCATCGTGGGCACAGGTGTCATTGGCCCTATGGATATAGTGTCTATTATCATAAGTACCACACTAGAACTCCCCACATTAGAAAATGGAGCAATCCACATCGTCTACCCCACACTGCTTACCCCTGTTGTCACTGGACAGATGACTCCAAGCAAAAGTGAAACTGGGAGCAAATCAGATGAAATGGGGTATGCAACAATATTTGTGCTACTACTAACAGTGAAAAGTTATACATTTCATTAAATTAGTTGTCATCTATACCAATAACTGCTTGTTCAACGTGAGTCAGCACTGAAATATATTCAGTTCTGTTCTATGAACCCATCTAAATCACTCTTCTCCTCAGATCGACCAGTTGTTTCGGCGCCACCTCAGGCAAGCAGGAACGGGTCCTGGGCTCTGAGCAGCAATGTGCCCATGCCATCTTCACCAGTCCAGCTGCCAACCTGGCACCCTATGAGCTCAGCTTCCAGCTGCTGGTCAGAGGGGCCTGCCTGCTGGCTGGTACTGCCTGTCTCCTCTTCTCTACTGATTTAGATTCTATTTTCTTTTTTCTTTTTTTCTTTTCTTTTCTTTTTTCTTTTTTTTTTTGATGAAATATGTGCAGGCAGTCCTGCCAGAAAGCAGAGTTACAGGGCTTAGACAGAGGATCCAGATCCAAACATAGCCAGACTGAAGTTGCAAAGCAGCCAGGAGTATACAGCAAGAATTGATCTGCACCGGCATAATAAAATGATGTACTATTTCTATTATTGGAGTGTATGCATCATAACCAAAGTCATGATGTCATCCAAAATGTATTATTAGGGATGAGACAACAAAAGTGCTTTCATAATTGACTCCACTTTTTAAGAAGGTGTCTGTACGTACCTCTTGTTAAACCTGTTCTCAGGGCTGGAGAGCCCCACTCATGCTCTGAGGGCAGATGCAGACCCCAGTGCTCAAAGTGCCTCTGCCACCTACATCACCCTGGCACAGGAGCATCCATATGACAGGCACATAGAGGTCATTCTGCACCTCAGTGGTAAGCAAGACAAAACAGTCCCCACAATATTATTTCTCCTTTCTGTGCTATGTCACTTTAATGGAAACTGCTTTTTTCTGCTTTTTGAACATAACTTCCAACTCTTTTGCAGAACCTCACAGCCCACTGGTCATCTTAGAGAAAGGCAGGCTCTCCTTCAGCCAGTATGAGCAGCAGATTTCTTCCCGCCGTGATTTCATTCGCTGTATGCGAAAAGATTCAGAACCAGAGAAGAAGGTTTGTGTATCTTTTTTATTTATTTATTTATTTTTAACTTCTGTTTGCTGGTCATATCTCATGCCCTTGATACCCAACTCCCAGCTTCTATTCTGACTTTGTTACCTCATGAAATGGAAGTCAACACTCTGGTTGCAGTTGGAGTTTCTAAGGAAGCGGCACCACAAGGACATCCTGAGCTGCCCCATCTTGATGCTCAACTTCTGTCCTGACTTGCTGCACGAGCCTCCAGAGCTGCACAAAGCCACCAGAGAGCTGCTCTTCCTTATCGACCGGAGTGGCAGCATGAGTGGCACCAACATCCATCGAATAAAGGTAAGCTCCATTTAGTGGTAGTAGTGATACATGGGACTTAAAGCTGCAGTTTTAGGACATCAACAATACTGCATGTTTAAATATAATAATGCATATTTATATATCCCCCTGTGCTGTCCACTCTGTCTTGCTTCCTCAGGAAGGCATGATGGTGGCACTGAAGAGTCTCCCTTCTGGAACCATGCTCAACATTGTGGGATTTGGCACCACCATCAAGACTCTTTTCACTTCCAGCAAGCTCTGCACTGATGTTAGTTTTATACAATGACTTTTTTCAGAATAATAGATGTCGAAATCTGCATTAGTATAACTATGGGATTCTGGTGTTACTCCCAGAGATTTTTAGAGGATGTTTTACGAGTTGTTTGCTGTCTTTATTATGAGATGTTTTTGATCCGTGCAGGAGCTTGTGTTCTGTTTTGTCCATTCTCTGTTCCTCAGTAATCAGCCGATAGGTCAGCTCCTTGGGTTGCCTTAGCAGCAGAGTATCAGGTTTTAGCCAGACCGTGGCTTTACAAGGACAAACAGTCTTTACACATACTCTGGACCATATGGTGACCTTTTATGCATTTTAACTACGGCAGGAGATATCCTTCTACCCCCTCTCATGTCAGGCATGTTTGTCCACAGTGTGATTTGAGGTAGCTTTAAGGCAGGTGCTAATGACTGTGTATGTTTACTCTCTCTTTATTAGACAGGGATTGATTCAATTCTTCTCTAACCTCACCAGGTAATTGGGGCATCTGATATCAAACATAGTGAATTTATCTCAATAACATCGATGATGATGTTTACACAGGCGAGGACATGTAATTGGACAGGTGTTGGTACATGATGCGGGCTGTGTTATGAGTTTTTTCTTCCACTGTAATCTTTCTTCCACTACAGATCTGTCTCTCACTGTCACTCGGTGTAATATACATGTATGCATTTATATGTTTATGTATACACCAGGTCACTCTAGTGCAGGCGTGTGAGTACGTCCAGAGGATGAGGGCTGACATGCGAGGCACCAACCTGCTGGGGGCGCTGACCTGGGTGTACCAACAGCCTATGCAGCGCTCATACCCGCGCCAGGTCTTCATCATCACAGATGGGACCATTAGCAACGTGGCCAAAGTGCTGGAACTGGTCCGCAGAAACACATGCTCTGCCAGGTATGGGGGCACAAAAACAAAACATAACCATTTAGATGTTTACTGTATGGAAATTGTGATGTATAATGTAGAAAAGTCTGAGGCGGATGCCCTGAATCTGGATTTGAGGCAAAAACACAAAAAATGAACCTTGGAATAACCCATTTACAAACATTTACTCCACATGTGACAATTTAATGAACATAGATTTATTGTTGAGGAAAATAAAGAAAAAGAAAAAGAGTCAAGTGAGAGAGAGACAGAGAGAGGGAAAATGGAGCTTGAAGAACTGATTCTGATCAAACCACTTTGAAAGAAAGAAAGGAGGGGACTGAGGTATTTTTCGGCCCCGCCTAGTAATCCTGCTAAGTGCTCGCCTCCGCAGTCCGCCCCTCTTTTTGTGCATTGCTCAATAATTCCATTTATCCTTCATTAGTATTCTCCTGATAGATCAGCTTTGTCCAACACTGTATTTTGGTTGTCCCTATCTAAAATATGCACATGGTTGCTATTTCTTGATCACTGACATGTAACTCGGCTAAGTTTAATTAATTATTAATCAGAACTGGAATCAGAAATACTTTATTGACATTACAGTCGAACTACAGTATATCTTTTCCTAGACTCTGAAACCCAAAGGCTTATTGTCTCATTATGGTGATATATCTTGACACAAAACAGTGCACATTTTTTTAAATTTTTTTTGTGTTTTCTTTGTTTTTGTTTTTGTTTTTTTTCATATTCTCATAAGATATTCATACAAAACAAACAGCATCTACCCGTCTAGACAGACCTGCTGTTTTTAGAGCCAGCACTCGGGAGCCCAGCCTTTTCAATTAGTCTGTCCCCTGCTCTTTTCAGACTCTCAATTAGCCAAATGGCTTGTGATCCCTCTCATTGTCACAAGTAACATTTCTGTCTGTCTCACGACACTAAATTTCCCTTCCCTGAGGCGCAAGAAAATCACCATTTGCCATTAGGTTTCACAAAAGGATAAATATATGTCTTATTAGACATAAAAGACTGGCACTTAAAGTGTTGAGAGGGTCTACTCAATTGATTGAAAGATGTGTCCATATATCACAGGCAGTAAATAGCATCAAGGAGCACTCAGTAATCTGAGAGTGAGAGCAGAGCGGCAGGAAAGATCTCACATAATATTTGTGGTATTGTAATTAAGTTTTCTTGGGGGACGTGAATCAAATTGAATGTCAGTAATACCTTTGCAGATGCTTTGGCCTGGGCCTCGGTCCCCGGGCCTGCAGGAGGCTCCTGCTGGGTGTTGCCAAGTTGACAGGAGGGACAACAGAATTCTTGGATGATGAGGAGAGACTCCAGCCCAAAGTAAGAGGAGTGCAGCACTGCCATCTGTTGGAGAAAATTTACACTGCAGAACAAGTGTGATAGTAGATAAATGGTAGTCTATTTGTTTGGGAGAGAAAACACTTTTGTACTTCATTCTTGTCTTTCAGCATGTCATAAGCCTTTTAGACAGCCTACTGTCAGTTTAGTTTAGCAAAATCATCATAAAGTTATATACTGTAGCATGGACTATATGTAGGGCGTGATGATTCATTCATTCCACTGATGCATTGATCTGAATCGCTATGACTTCAGCCTGAAATGCTTTGAATTGATTCATTCTAACAAAAACAAGACCTAACACTGTGGTAACATTGTGCTATTAGAATACTACACTAAGTGCAATTTTTTGTTTGTTAATGAAGTTTTTTTTATAGAAAAAATAATGTTAAAGTAATTCAGATTTTTTTCCACATATCAGAAGAAAAAGGAATAGTTTCACATTATTGCAGGTGTTTACTAATGGATTTAATAATTTGACTAAAAGTACTGAATTGAATCATTGAGCCAAATTGCTGTTTACAAACTCAAATCAAATTGAATCTTTCCTAAAATAAATAAAATTGACTCGCCTACCAGTGAATTGTGAATCTAATTGAATCAGTGTCAAGCTATAGATTCACACCCCTGGCATTGACTAATATCAGCCTAATCTCATAATTATTCTCAGTTAATCAAGTCCCTGAAGAAGGCCTTTGAGCCTGTGCTGACTGATGTGCGGATCGACTGGTACCTGCCAGACAACATCGAGGCTCTTCTCTCACCCAGCGAGATCCCTCCGCTCTACCCTGGAAGTCGTCTGATTGGATACTGCACTCTGTATGATGTGTCTACTTTTAAAGGCAAAAAGACAGAGGTATGTGTCACTGTATTCTTTGTGTGTGTGCATGTGCGTGTGAGCACAAAAATAGATCTCATATCCAGCTCTTATTTTGAAGGCTCAAGGACGGGGCTATAAAGGTGTACATCGGGGCTCCACTGGCTCAGTTTTTGGCCTCTCAAACGATGAGCTTTCACCTCCTCCTGCCTCAGAGCTGCTGCCCATGGTGACATCTGCTGAAGCCACTGACTTGGAAGAGGCACTGAAGGAGATTTCCAGAGAAATCTCCTCTGAGTTCTCCTGTGCCAGGGACACAGACCCTGGCACCAGCCCAGGTCTGAATTGAAATAGGAATGTGAATGCTCAGTAGATATAAAAGCAAGATATGACTACTCTGTAAGCACATCCTGGAGACAGAATTGCTGAAAACCCCATGAAACAGTGGTCAACGGTATATTTTTGTTCTCACTAGGTGTGGAGATGGACTGGTCCAGTGATGTACGAAGGAGAATCCAGGAGAGGTCCTACGTCCAGGAGCAGTACATCCTCACCCGCTGCTCCCTCAGCAGCGAGAGGGGTCTACAAACACAGACCCACTCGCACACACACACCTCCTCCATCTCTGACTCTGCAGGTGGGTCTTTTCTCTCAGAGCCTCACTACGGTGCCCTGCTGGACACGGGGTCGCTGCCTCAGGGCCTGGAGAAAATGCCCCCTCCAGAACAGAGGACGTCCCTGTCTCGCTGGGCAGATTCACTGTGTCAACAAAACCTGTCCGCTGAAAGCACTGATAACGGGTCCAAACAGGTAAAAATAAATCAATTCACCTTAAAATGCTTAAACATTGTTAAACGTACCTTGCATTTCTGGCTTATTGTTGTAACTAATATTTCCAGCGAGGCTACAGTGGAATTTGATAGGGGAACATTTTTTTCAGTTATCTAAAACATCAATACTAAATGTCAAGTGTTGGTATCAGCCCCTCAGAATCAAAGAGCATGGGTTTCCTTTGTAAAGTTACCATTTTGCACCGACATTCAACAATCATACAGAGAAAAAAATCATCGTAGTGGAAGCAGAAATGTTACTTTGTCCTCTGACAATAGCCTCAAAAGACCAGAATGCAATGCAGCAACACAAAATGATGCATTTGCCTCTAACTTTACTTGACTGGAAAAACTTAATGCAACAAGGTAAAACAAATTTTCTAGAAGTTGTAAAAACTCATTTCTTGAAATAGAGGAGTGGACAAGGTTAGTTGAGGGAAAAATTAGAAATCACAGCACTTGATCACACAATACATCACAGACTGATATGTATATATCTGAGGGTGATTTTTTTTGTTCAGTCAGTGACCATTCATGATCAAAAAGACAATAGCTGCCTAGCCTAGCCTTTGAGCCTCTTGGTGTAGTTTCCCTCTTTTTCTCATACAACCAGAATGGGCGTCTGTATGGAAGTGAGGAGTCTCGCAGGAGACAAAAAGCGTTGGCTCGTTCGACAATGGCAGCGCGGAGCTTCTCCTCCCCCCAGGGTGAGCTGGACATGCACCGTTTGAGGAGGGCTCTAGAGAGGGTCTCCTTTGACCAGACGTTGGGAGGGAGGCTGGACGAAAGTGATGGGGAGACCCTGCCCACCCCAAGAGGAGCACTGTCCCGCAGGAGCCTCACTGACTCCAGTAAGATGATATTTAAAAAGAAAAGCTTGACTATCAGTTTCTTCCCTCCATCCTTCCATATATTCATCTATCGC